>CAMOHE010046268.1:0-65162 GCA_946598075.1 Artocarpus hirsutus | reverse complement strand
TTTTCTTCATACTACCCGACAAATATAAAACATTTTAAGTACAACTAATAACATAGCTCAATTGGTCTCTAAAGTTATCAAAAAATGATAAATTAGCCCCTAAAATTAACAAAATGGTGACAAAATGATCCCTCAAAGCCCAGTTAAAATACCCACATGTAAATAACAACACCCATCCTTTCTTTTCAAACAGTCCACGTATTCCAACCAAATGAAACACACAAAAAATAATAATAACAACCATTACAACAACAATATTACAGAATGTAAACCTAAAAGCTCCAAATGAGGATTTGACGTTGATATTGCAAAACTTAGGCTTACAATCCATTTCCTCAACAATCCAATTATAATCATGCTTGATCTTGCACACATTGGTGGATCATGCCATCTGAAGAACACATACCTACCAGTCTACACAACCAATATCAAAGATTGAAAGTTAAAATTTCCAAAAAAAAAAATGAACAATTTTATGCAATAACCCACGCACAAAAAGAAGACTAACGTCAACTTTCTCACACACATGAGACCTACAACTTGGGTTCACATCGGTCCAAGAAATCACAAGCTTGCTTGGCATCATACAAAAACACATCAGTAGAAGGTTTTCCATAATCGCGTAAGAACTAAGCTGACTTCTCTTTCCCTAAACCTATTTCAAATTACCCAAAAAAAAAAAAAAAATCTAACTGTTATCCCATTTTTCCCTCCAAAAAATAAAACCATAAATCCGTTTACGAAATTGCCCCTAAAAAGTTGTTCATATGCATGTCACGTGGGGCCGAATTTAATGTTTGCCAGTTAAATCCAACCTTCAACAACTTTAATGAAAGTTTAGGGTTGCTTAAATAGAAAAATTGGTGACTAAATCACACTTTTGTAAAAAGTTGGGGACTTCTAGACCAATTTACCCATGGTTTTGAGGGAAGAACAAGCAATTGCCTCTTCTATACCTTTGGCTTTTAAAAGGAGGGTTGAAGCTTAAAAAGAAAAATGGTACAAGAAGTTTAGGTGTGAAGGATGTTGTAAGGTAAAATTCCCATCTGTTGTACCACAAAATCTAAATATGTTCTATAATTAGAGACTGTGAAGGAAGCCCTTAAAGAAGAACTAAGCCCAAGCCATCCTTTAGTCTACCTAGTGGACGCATCGCCTCCGTTGGCTATAGATGCAGTTGTGGAGGTAGAGAATCCGATGCCTCACAGAAGGATGAAGTACTTATAGGGCATGCCTAGAACTCTTGCTGGCCTCGCCTTGCACCTCTTCCAATTCGCTTTCTCCACTGCCGCTCTCTTTGTCATGGCCTCCACCTTTGACTTTTATTTCATCACTGCCTTCTGATAACCTAACTGCAACTCTCTCTCTATGCTTACAAAAATTGATAATTTTGTTATAGCTACTAGTTTTTTAATTGGTGTTTGATTTGACATTGCATTGGTAAGTAAATAGTTCAAAAGTATCATTTTGATAAGTAACACCACCAACCCCAACGCCCCCCCCCCCTAACCCAAAAAAAAAGGAAAGAAAAGAAGAAAATTCCAAAAGTAACAAGTTTCAAATTACAATTATTTCATCTATAAAAAAAAGGAATGTTTATGGTAGTGAAGAATATTTTGCACCAACAATGGAGCATGGGTGTTTGAGCCATCAAACTAACTTTTTAATGGTATAATATTCGAGTGGAAGCAATTATGTATCGCACACTGTAAATTTTTAACATGGACAATGTGACACCTGAGAATTTCTAAGTGTATTATGTATACTATAATTAAGGATTATGTTAAGTAATTTATGAATAAATTTTGTGAGCTAAATTTTACGCTCAAAAATTTGTTAAGAGCTTAAGGAGCGATTTTAGTATCACAAGAATTATTATTTAAATCTAATTTTTGTGACAAATTTAATAAGATAATATAGAATTTACAAGATTAAATATCATGTCATAGTCTTAGTAAAGTAAAAATGACATAAGATGAGAATTAATTGATAAACAAGAGGAAAATGAGCTGAAAAGCTTAATTGTTGCAGAATGTTGGAACAGAAGTGCTATATAAGAAAAACACTATATAGAAATATAGAAATTATGCAATATAAAATTTAAGCAATACATAAATTACGTAGTATGAGAACAATACAATATAAGAATTATACCGCATGAAGTTAGGCGATATGGAATTTATACTGCATAAGGCTATTTGGAGGATATAATGATGTGGAACCATACAAACAGTATAAAAAAGAATATTGCTAGTATAGGAAATATACAGACGGTATAGGAAAAATACTGTCAGTGCAAATTTGAATTGTGTAAAAGTAAAGTGGGGGCATTTTGTGACACTCCAAAGGAGCAAAAAGTGTCACATTTCCTTGTTGTGGAACCGATTATCATGTGTGCGGTTTGGAACAATTTTTGTGATAAAAAAGTCCATGGATGATGTATCAAAAGGCTAATGACTCAAGTGGAAAATTTGCCACACATTTCCCATGGTGGAATTGGTTTTAGCCTAGTATTGAAGGCAATTTCTTATTTCAATTTAATCCCATGATGAGTCATAAAGTTATTAAGGACATAGTTGAAAAAAAAAAAGTTAGTTTTGTCTCCATATTTTGCTCCATGAAAAAACAAAAACACACCCATTTTCCATAGGCCAAAACCGGCCACTCAACCTTTTTGTTTCTCTGAATATTTCGCTAAAATACAACCTCTTATCAATCTTAGAAGCAAGTTCAAATATGCTAGAGTAAGGAAAAGCAAATTTAAAATCCAAGCTTTATTCTTTAGATTTTAAGTGTTTTTTCTTGAAGTATTGATAAAGGTTATCATGGATTGTGTCATAATTATTGTCAAAGAGGATTAGCAAGGTGTTAGGCATCAAAGAGGAGGATCAAAAAGCTTAGAAAAGATTGGGTAAATTTTTAAATCCTAGTCTTGAAAAATATATTGTCTTCATGAGTTAAGATTATGGTTTATAATCTTTTTGGACTATAGCATGTATAAGGGACTCCATGGTATGATTCAATACTACGTTAAGAGGATGATAATGATGATGATTAGTTAATACACTAGGGTTTTGAGCTAAAACAAGTATGACAAACTTTGTCATGACGCAAGTCTAAGCATTTAAAATGTTTGATAAAATTATTTTAGCCATGACATGCAAAGGAAACATTATGGTATGATTATTCTAAGTGTTTAGTACTTGATAAAATGTTTGGAATAGTTTAAATAAAATTAAACTCAAGAAAAGCAAGCTAAGAATGGTTTTGTTGCAAAAAGTGTTTTAACGGAATTTTTGAAAAATTTTAAGTGTATGAGGCTCTTAGAGGCCAAATCATTCTCTGAGTTCAACATGAAATTTATTGGAAACATCAAGCCGGACAATTTTCATGAAGAAATCTTGCTCAAATTCTAATCAGATCAACCTAGAAAATATGGATTTTGATTCTACCCATTTGAAAACTATATGAATATAAATGATTTTGAGAAAATTTAAATCATGAAAATTGTAGATCTCATCGAAACTTTTAAAATTATGGAGGGTTTATGGAAATTCTATACCGATTTTAAATTATGAGTTTTACGAGATTTTAACCACGAAATTTTGAAATAAGGAAAATGTTTTGAAATAAAAAGATTTAAACCAAGGAGCTTTTCTAAATTTTAATCCTTACAAAAAATTGGACGTTTTGGCATAAGACAATTATTTTTGGTTATAAGGCCAAAAAGTAAAGATTTTATGTTTCGGGCCAAAACCGTGTGAAACTATACACTGTGCAAGTTGGTTTTCTTCACTACAATGAGCAAGTGAGTAACCATAGGTTTTAAAGCTCTAAGGAATGTGAGAATTTTCTAAGAAAAGAATACTAGGTGCCAAATCGTCAAGATTTTCATATTGTGGTTCAAAACCATAAAGTTTTAATAAAATGGATTTCTTATGAAAAGAAAACCGATGTATTCTGTTTCACAACATTATGAGTTCCAACGAAATATAAGTTTTGGTTTAAATAGGTTCTGAGAGTTTTCTAAGACCCATTAAGGGCAAAATGATCATGTTTCATAAAAAAGGCCAAAACATACACTGAAACGACCACTTTAGTTTAGTAAATTTAAAAGATATAGGAAAAACCCATTAAGGGTAAAATCATTATTTTTTTTATATAACGGCTAAAATGGAACCCAAGCACTCCGAATTAACGAAATGCACTTAGACAAAAAATTTCCTATACCATGTTAATAATAAAACTATCAAGTAAGACGTAGAATTTGATCAAGGAATGCTCAAGTTAAGTAGTGGAGAAAGAAACTGATAAGTAATTAGGCAAAGTAAAAAGAATAGACGTTTAATATAAGTACTATTATCAATCAAATAGGTCGGTAATAAGAAAGGTTAGCTAATAGACAGGTGTGATTTGAATAGGATATAGAAGCTGACTAATAAAAGGAAAAAGGATAAACTAGGAATGCTAAAGCAATCCTAGGTAAGTTTCAAATCTCACCTATAGCATAAAGAAAATGATTTTCAAATGCTTTATGTGTGATTGAAATTAGTTGCATTTATTATGTATAATATTTTAAAGACCAAGACATGATTTGAAATATGTTTGCATTCGTTACACAAATTGTTTTAAAGATTAACTCATGATTTGCTATATATTTATGCGTAATGTTCAAGTATTAAGTTATAGCAAATGATATGTTAATGTTTGATATATCACTAAAGTTCACAAGAAGGTAAATTAAGGATGTTATCACTAAAGTTCACAAGAAGGTAAATTAAGAATGTTAATTAAGTGTCATACCAGCCTCCTTGATGTAAGATATACAAGTTATGTTAAAGTTGTGACCTTATTGTTCGATAGTCCCATGTCTTCCATAAAGAAAGCATGATATAATTTAAAGTTATGATATCATAATTGATGATGTAGGTACAAATACTAAAGTTTGCAAATTGAAAAAAAGATAAAAATGATGATAAAAAATTCATAAATGAAGTTCAGAATTTAACATAAATGGAATCATGTATTATGATATTACTTGCATTCCTTTAAGAAACGATTTTATTAGGAACGTTTTGTGAAAAAAAATTTATGAGAAATGTTTTATTAGAAATGTTTATGAACAACATTTATTAGAAATTTTTTATAAGGAAGATTTGTGAAAGATGTTTTATGAAAGAAGTATTACGAGGAAAGTTTTACGGCGAATTTTTTAAATGTTTTACAAGATATGTTTGAACTTATTGAGCGAAAGTTCACTACAAGTTCCTCGTTATTGTAGGTAATCTAGAAGAAACTAGTATCCCTAGTCGATGAGTTATGTCAAGGAGAGATAGATGCAATGGTATAAATACTACTACAAAAGTTTTTCCCTGCAAGGAAAAAATTGTTTGTTGTGTAAAAAAAATGTTTTAAAGGTTTTAAGAAAAAGTATTTTAAAAAGATATGCTTTTATAAAATGTTTTAAATGATTACAAAGTTTTGTACTATGTTTCGGTTTATGTTATAACGGATGTTGCAACAGTTTTAAGTATGTTAAAAAAATTTACTCAGTATTTTTCTCACTTGTAAGTAAGATTTAAGTTAAGAAATTATGTTTACACAAATTAAGTAACGTCTAAAAAAAGCGAGTCGTTACAAATAGTAAATTTTCTTCTTTATCATAAAAATTCCCAAAAAGAAAAAATTGCAAGTATTTTATGAGGCATGCTAGCTGCAACCGCTTCATCAGATATTAAGGCAAACGTTACCTTACTTGAGCGCCACATTTCAAACTTCTTCTTTATTAAATTGCTGCTTAGCTTGAATTATCATATACACCATTCTTTTACAAAACATAACAAAATTGTCATTGTTCCCTCTCTCTAGGCAACTGAGACTTTGAAAGCACCGCTTCCAAAAAATTGATCTCTTTGATTTACACCACTTCAATTCTTGCTAAGAAAAAAACCGAAACATACATCATATATTTCCTTGGAAGTTTTTCCAACTCAAAAAAAAAAAATCATTGTCAAAAAATAAAAAAAATTTATTTATAAATCTACCAATTCATGACCAAGCTTTTGTTTTCCTTTGTCAATACCATTGCAACTGCAAGTCTAGATATGGAACCACAAAACTTAAGTTTGAATGTGATTCACCGACAAAGACAAATTGCTATGAAGCACTGAAAATTCTCAATGGTTTTTGCATTTGGGTATACTTTTCCTTCATTATCGAAGTTGTTTGTAGAGCGACAAAGTTTAAGAGGCTAAGAATAATTTCTTTAATTTATTTTGGTTGTCAAACTTTTTTTATTATAGGTTGAATGGGGTATTCAAGGGCTTTGATTTCTTTTAGAAGTTTCATAGTTGGAAAATGTTAAGAATTTTTGGTGTTAGGTTTTTTGGGGGAATGCTCGGACACCCTTCCCAAAGAGCTACCCCTGCTCAGACAAAGCTTTTGTGAACACTAAAATGACTCCCCTATAGATCAACACATTTTCCCAAGGTGGTGCCTGGTGTCTCCTTCGACCATCACTCAAGACGTCAGCCTCTTTGGAAAAGACGTGTGCTTAGGTTGGATTGATATAGCCAAAAGCTAGGTAATAACCTAGCTGCTAGGCCACCACATAGCTCCATTATAGCACTTAGATGAAGATCTGCCTTTTGCCTGAGCTGGTGACACATGTCACCTACCACTTTGACACCACAGTACAATACACCCAGGCCACAGGGTAAACCCATCCTACATCTAGTCTATATGAGGAAGTATAAATAGGGGCATTAGCTCCATTCTCAAGGTAAGTAGACTCTCTCATACCTACTCTTAGCCTCTCTTTCGACCGAATAGGTACTTGACTTAAGCGTCAGAGAGCCCTTGACTAGTACCATACCGGTATCCCCTTAACCTTCGAGACATTCCTTCTTCTTATAGATTCACCCCAAAAAATCGATACGAACGAACAAGTAATCCAACCACCATGCATAACCGCACATAGTGTTAATCAACAATGAAGCATCAACAAGGTTCATGACAAAAGAAGAAACATTGCTTTTTTCATCTAGTTGTGATTAATTGTAGCGGAAAAAATTTCGTTATTTTGCTAAAAAAAACAATGGCATCCACCTTTACCAAGATGAGCAAATATTTCAACAAAAAGTAAACTCGACATGTGGCATAAAATAAAGATGGTGCTTCTAGTGGAGTCTAATGAAACGGCTGTAGCTAGCACTACTCGTATTTTATAATGTTAATAAAATAAGATAAGGATTAATTTTACTTTGGCCCATAACTTACGCAACTTGTCTATTTTGGCCCCTAATTACTCCCTTGAACTACTCAACTTGTCATATTTTGACCCTTTCATTAGTAAATCCATTAAAAGTTAATGAAATTGAGCCAATAATTTCACTTTTGGGCCATAAAACTCTGCAACTTAGCCCATTTTGACCCTTAAACTTTAAAACGTAATAAATCACACCTCCAAACTAGAGACGTCGAAACGGGCCGGGCTTAATGGGTTGGTACGAGCATAGCAGGTTAGAAAGTAGGTACAATACGACACATCATGATTATTTAATAGGCCTAGCCCATCTTGCTTATTAAATGGGCTAAGCTTGATGCAAATTTTAGGCATGAAGCACATTATGGGCACGACACGATAAGGGCCCAGCACGAGTATGAGCACGTTAAAAGCACGATAGGGGTCCAATTACAAGTAGATTAGAACATGCATCTCAAAACAAAGTTTGCTAATATATTTTATATTTTTTATAAATATTTTTTTTATAAAGAAGGTCTAAATTTCTAATAGATTTGATTAAGAAAAAATCAAGTGGATTCTTTGCTGTTAGTAAACTGTCAATTGCCAATACATAATTACCCTTTTTTATTTGTTCAGATTTAATATTTTCAATTGCCAATATTTTTATCAATAATACACTTTCATTTGTTAAGATTTAGTGTTTTCATTTTGTTTTTTTTTTCGTTTATTTGTTTGTTTGTTTTGTTTTGTTGTTTTTTTTTTTTTGGTAAATTTGCCTCTAGGGGTGGAAAAGACACATTACGAGCTAAAAGCACGACAAAAAACATGAACACTGATACTGGCACGAGCACAACCTAAGCACATTATAGGCACGGCCTATTAGTAAATGGGTTATGGGCTAGGCTTGACGCTATAAAAATTAAATGGGTCAAGCCTAGCACAGCATGATAAATAAACGAGCTGGCCCAGGTACGGTACGAGGTATGTTTGGGCCTAAATTAAATTAGCTAGGCCAGCCTAATTGATATCTATACTCCAAACTATAAAACTTGACCTATTTTAACCTTTTTGTTACTAAATTTATTAAATTAAATATTGATAGATTAAGCCATATATCTAAGGATCTCATAGAATAACTATAGATCAACGATTGAGATTAAATCTTTTGTAATTGAATTTTACACATCTCAAACCTACAAATTACAAGAGGTTTCATAGACAGATGTAGATTATAAAATTAATAAGAATTTTGAGGTTTTTCAATGATCATTAAGTCTAATTAAGTGATGTATTCATAATCATGTCAGTTGTTTAATTTTCAAATCCTAAATTTAGTTATAAAAATGACAAGTAGGTTATACTATAGACTCCATGTATTGTTTTCGTTACTTTGTAGATATACTCATATATCCAAGTGTTTTTTTTTCATATTTTTTCATTTTTTTTCATTTTAATTCACAATAAAACAAACTTGACATACATCATAAGATGGAGAAAATTGATAGAAGAAGAAAAAAAAAAGTAAAGCCGACATAATGGATAACAAAATTTAAGAATTTTACCTTATATATGTTGGGAATGTGCTAATTTTAAAGCATGTTTTAAATGAGATTTTTAGTTTAATTAATTAAATAAATTGATGATTTTATTCATTGCGTATTTATCTATTTGAATAAACCAATGCTCTTGATTATGTTGTATTAATTTATATAATCAAAAGCATATCCGTAACTATAAGTAAAATTGGGTATTTCATTTATGACAATTGTAGTGAAGGTCATAGATAATTTATTTGTGTAATCAATTGTGAGTCATTGGTACTAAGTGGAGTATCGAATGGATCATAAATAAGATTTAATTTTAGTGATCTCTTTAATTTAAACTTATAGGTACTAAACATATTAATACTCTTAATCTTGAGTTTATTGTAAAAATCTTATGCTTGGAATTAACATTTCTTGAATTACTTTGGAATAAGAATTCGGATTATGATTCAATAGCCTCTATAATTTGGAAATATGATTTTTTGTATAGTAGTTAATCAGTACAACAATAATGAAATTTTGTGGCTCCCTTAGGAGATTAATTTCCCCTTAAGTTGTCAAAGTAGTTGATCACTTGAAACTTTGGCCAAAGTATTCTTATTAGAGAATCAAAATATTTGATTATATTGGGGGTGATCAAGAAAGTGACTACTAGACTTAAGGCAAAGATATAATTTAATTGGGCAAACGGTCATCCTAATCAATTATGAAAACTAAAAAAAGGCTTAATATATGATTAGTGTGTCATGGCTTACACAATTTGTGTAATTTTTTTTTTATAAATTTTATATTATTTGGAGTGTAATTTCATATCTAAAGTGGAAGGACTTTGACATTAATATTTAATTCATTATATTAAAGCAGTGATATTGGATTGAATTAAATATTAGGAGCCAAATAATATAAGTCCATAAGATCCTTACAGTAGCTTAATCTGGTGACTATACAAATTTATATAGAATAAAGAATTATGAACTTTGTGTATTATTTTAGACCTTATTTTAATTGGGTGGATTAGGTCTAGGTCTAATATGCAGTCTCTAAGTTTAAAGTAATGAGATAATTTATATAGATAAATAAATTAGATAATTATCTTATTATGATAGGATTATCAAAAGCTGATAAAGATTTTTCTTTGAAAATCATTTTCGGAGTTTTTGCTAATTTAAATAAGGCGGATAGTCATATATATATGTGTGTATACATATGTATGTTTTGAATCATGAAATCCAACGGATTAATATAAATATTAATAAAAAAAACTTTATGTTATTATATCATGGAAGTGGTCTACAACTATATCCAACTATACCTTATGCATTATATGCATAATATAGATAAGGCTCTGGGATAAGGCTTATCCTATTACGTCTATATTTTTTTAATTGAAAAAATATTAGATGGACCTATGTATATCACAGATGCAGAAATTCAAGAGTTGGACAGGGAACAATTTTTTTAAAAAAATAATAATAAATATTCCAGTAAAGGTTCTTTAGTAAGTTATAGGTGCCCATACATCTTGCGTAGTTACTGGTGAGAATATACCCGAAGATCTTGTGGACGAGAGGATGTGGTGCTTTTATTGAAGATTAGTCTTGTCATTTGGTGAGTCTAAGGAATTCATCTTCCTTGAAGATTACTCAAAAGAAGTTCGTGGGACAATAATATGTTGTTTGACGAGAGGTGGTTTTAACAATTATTTTAGTTATAAATAGTGTAAAACTTTTATATGTTATAGTAAAAAGAAAAAAGTTGTTACAGTGTAAAGCTCTCACATGCTACAGTAAAAACAGTTTTAACCAATAGTTCCTACCACCATACCAAACACCCCATAAATCTTTTTGTTGAGGCAACTTTTCTAATCACTCATATTACTCATATGCTTTGATCTTGCCTGTACTGCAGTGTATATAATAATAGAAAGGAAATATTATTTAAATTATGAAAAGGCTTATTTCTAGTTTTTCTATATATATAAATGCATGCTTTTGGAATTTGTTCCTAGCAATTGGTATCAAAAGGGATATATGGTTAATATGAATAATTAATTTTCCCTATCTATTTGTATTAGATGAATGGTGGTAGGATTATTTATCATGATATGATGATGATGATAATTTATTAATTTTATAACGATGATAATATTTGATTTGCCTCAATCCATGGCGTAGTTTTGCTTCTAATTTATTATAATTTGGGTTGTAATCAAGGGGATAGTCTACCATCACCATGTTTTTCCCTTGAGTTTTTCCTTTAATTAATTTCATTTTAGAAAAGCTGTAAGCCTCCTGTAGCATCTAGAAATTATTATGTAATTTGGAGACATTCAACAACTTGTTAACGTGGAGACACGCTGATGCTAACCAACTTTGATGAAGATTCAATCTGCTAGATATTGCTTCTGTCGAGTTGTCAAAGTCTACCACAACAACAACTGGTTTACTCAGCTGATGGAATTGGTTTTCTTTGCGGTAATCAGATGGCTTACACGTTGGCTGGCCTGGTTTACTTAGCTGATGGAATTGGTTTCACAGTTCAGTAATCAGCAGGTCGTGCTTCATGTAGCCTTGCAGTTCACCAGCACGAGTAAGGAAAGGAATAAAAAATCCAAGATAGGGCGACAAGTGAAAATGGATGGAGAAAAAGGAAGAATCAAGCTATATTTTTGTAACAGGCTTGTAATTTTATTTTTCTCTACGAACTCACGTATTGAGGTTGTTTAATTTGTTATGTCATATGTGTCAGATACGCCATTTAGAATAGGAGGTACCACTCTATGCATCATGATATCATTTTTAACAATTATGATTACTATTGTTGTTTGGTATTACATGACTTAAAATAATATTGTCTGGTAATAGGAAGCCCTTGAAGCAGAAATGAGCATGAGCCATCCCTTAGTTTACCCAGTGGACGCACTGCCTCCTCCGCCTACAGATGCGGCTGCAGTGGCGGAGAATCTGATGCCGCGCAGGATGATGAAGGACGTCTAGGGCATTCCCAGAACTCCCGCCGGCCTCGCCTTGCACCTATTCCAGTTCGTTTTCTCCACCGTCACTCTCTCCACACCATGTCTTTACCGCCTTCCGGTAACCTAACTACAACTCTTTTTCTCTCTACTTACAGAAATTAATAATTTTGTTGTAACTACTGTTTGTTTTTTAATTGGTGTTTGATTTGATATAGCGTTGAGGTCGGTAAATAGTTCAAAAGTATCATTTTGGTAAAAAAAAAAAAAAGAGAAAGAAAGAAAAGAAAAAAAGTCCAAAAGTGACAAATTACTAAACACAAGTATGTCACTTATAAAAAATAAAATACTTGTAAAAAATAAAATGTTTATAGTAATGAAGACTATTTTGCTCAGCATGAGTATTTAAGCCATCGAATTAACTTTTTAATCGTATAATTTTTGAGTGAAAACAATTTTATATCACGCGCCTCAAATTTTTAACATGAATATTTAAAATCTTAACCTAACAGCTAAAACATCCATAGAGCAAAATTACTTTCTCTATCATAAAAATTCTCAAAAAAGAAAATATTACAAGTATTTTATAAGGCATGCTAGGTGCAACCGCTTGAGCGCCACGTTTCAACCTCCCTCTGTATTAAATTGCTTCTTAGTTTGCATTAACATATACACCATTCTTTCACAAATAACAACGAAATGTCATTGTTCCCTTTCTTGAGGCAACTAAGGCTCTGAGAGCACCGCTTCAAAAAAGTGATTTCTTTAATTTACGCCACTTCCATTCTTGCTAAGAAAAACACTGAAACATGCATCATATATTTCCTTCAAAGTTTTCCAACTCAAAAAAAAAAAAAAATCATTATAAAAAAATAGAAAAATAATTTATGAATCAAGCACTTCACGACCAATCTTTTGTTTTCCTTTATTGTCACCATTGCAACTGTAAGTCTGGATCTGGAACCACAAAACTTACGTTTGAAAATGATTCACCTATAAATACAAATTGCCATGAAGTACTGAGGCTTTGCAATGGTCTTTCTATTTGGGTTTATTCATTCTTCATTATAGAAGGTTTTTTGTAGAGCGAGACAGAGTTTAAGAGGCTAAGAATATTTTCTTCAATTTATTTTGGTTGTCAAGTGTTTTTTGTTATGGGTTGAATGGAGTATTCAAGGGCTTTGATTTTTTATTTTTTATTTTAGTTTCATACTTGGAAAATATTAATAATTTTGGTACTAGGTTCATGAAAAAGGAGAAACATTGTTTTTTTTCTTCGCGTCGTGATTTATTGTAGCAAAAAAATTTAGTTATTTTGCTAAAAAACAATGGCATTTACCTTTACCAAGGTAAGCAAATATTTTAACAAAAAGTAACCATTCCATACGGTGCAAAATAAAGACGACGTTTGTAGTGGAGTCTGAGGCAGCGGTTGTAGCCAGCACTTCTCGTATTTTATAATGTAAATGAAATAAAAGAATGATTAATTTAATTTTTGGCTCCTGACTTATGTAACTCTTTCATTTTTGTCCCTAGACTTTAAAATGTAATAAATTACTCCATTGAACTGTTCAACTTATTCTATTTTCGCTCTTTCATTACTAAATCTGTTAAATGTTGAACAAATTGAGCTAAGAATTTCACTGTTGGCTAATAAACTATACAACTAGTCTTATTTTGGCTTATTAACTTTAAAACGTTTTAAATCACAATTTCGAACTAGAGATGTCAAAATAGGCCGGGCTTAATGGGCCGACACAAGCATTACAGGTTAGAAAACATGCACGATATAGCATGACACGATTATTAAATAGGCATAGCCTATCCTGCTTATTAAATGAGCTGGGCTTGATGCAACTTTTAGACACAAAGTACATTAAGGGCATGACACTGTATGGGCCGGCATGAGCACAAGCACGAGCACATTAAAAGCACGATAGGGGCCTAATTACAAGCACAATTAGACAATACAATTTAAAACTAATTTTACTAATATATTTTATATTTTTAAAATATTTTTTTTATAAAAAAAATTCTAAATTTCTAATAGATTTGATTCACGAAGAAAAAAATCAAGTAGACAAAAAAATGAATGCCAATACAGACACGAGTATAGTCTAAGCACGTAATAGGCACAACCCATTAGTAAGTGGGCCGAGGCTAACACAACACGATAAATAAATAGATCGGCCCAGGCATAACATAAGGTACTTTTAGGCGTAAATTAGACGGGCCAAACCGGCCTATTTGACATCTCTACTCCGAACTATAAAATTGTCCCATTTTAACCTTTTTGTTATTGAATCTATTAAATGTTGATGAATTAAGCCACATATCTAAAGAACTAATCGATTAACTATGGATCGACGATTGAAATTAAGTATTTTGTAATTAAATTTTATGCATCTCAAACTTACAAATTATAGGAGGTTTCATAGAAAAATGTGCATTATTAAGTTAATAAGAATTTTTGAGGGTTTTCAGTGATCATTAAGTCTAATCAAGTGACATATTCATTATCATGTTATTTGTTTAATTTTAACCCCTAGATTTAGTCATAAAAATGACAAATAAGTTATATTGTGGTCTCCATATGTTGTTTTATTCACTTTGTAGACATGCTCATATATCCAAGTGTTTTTTTTTTTTTCATACTTGCTCATTTTTTTTTTCGTTTTAATTCACAATAATACAAACTTGACATAAGTCATACGATGGAGAAATTTGATAGAAGAAAAAAAATAGTAAAACCTATATAATAGAGAACAAAATTTAAGGATTTTACCTTATCAAAATTTAAGGGTTTTACCTTATATATAGGTGGTGTAATTTATAAATATTCAATGAATTTAGTAATAGAAGGGCCAAAATAGGACAAATTTTACAGTTCAAGGGTATAATTTGTTATGTTTTAAAGTTTAAAAGCAAAATGAGATAAGTTGCATAGTTTAAGGACCAAAAGTGAAATTATTGGCTTGATTCGGTTAATACTTAACATATTAGTTATGAAAATACCAAAATAAGACAAGTTGAATAGTTCAAGGATGTAATTTGTTATGTTTTCAAGTTTAAAGGGCAAAATAATATAAGTTGCATTGTTTAAGAACTAAAAGTGAAATTATTAGCTTAATTTTGTCAATATTACGGATTTGGTAACAAAAGGCAAAAATGAGACAAAATAAATAGTTTACGAGTGTGATTTATTACGTTTTAAAGTTTAAAAACTAAAATAAGACAAATTATATAATTTAAAGGCTCAAAAATAAAATTAAGGATTAATTACAAAAATTCTACTTAATTATAACCTTTGTACACTTTGCCTTTGAACTTTAAAACGTAACATATGTTCCCTCTTAAGTATGAACTGTTAACAAAAATGGTCCTTTTGTTAAAATTTTAACGAAAAATTGACAAATAACTATAAAATCAAGGTTATTTTGGTAATTCTAGATATAAAAATAACAATAAAAATTAAAACTATAATAAAATAACCCTTATTAATAATCAAAAAATAATTAAAACTATTATATCATTAGAATCCTTCTTTTTTGATATACCAAAATTTTTTTCAAGGTTTTATTAACTTTGCCACACCTAAAAAGTATTCTAAAATTTTAAAAGTTTTATATATTAGTGATGAAAAAGAATATAACACAAATATATTCAATATAACAAAAAATATAATACAAAATTCTGAAAGACAAAAAAAATTCTGATAGAATTAAAAAAAATTTCTTTCATATTTTTGAAATTTATATTAGTTTTTGTACATTTTAAAATTTTAAAATATTTTTTAAGTGTGAAAAAAATTATTAAAATTTTAAAAAATTCAATATATTGAAGAAAAAAAAAGAGGATCTAAATAATAGTATGTTTTTAATTGATTTTGTTAATTATTAATAAAGGTTATTTTTATTATAGTTTTAATTTCTATGGTTATTTTTTATAACCAAAATTACTAAAATACTTTTAACTTTATATTTATTTGTTAATTTTTTGTTAAAATGTTAACATAAATATTATTTTTATTAATAATTTATACTTTAAAAGAAACAATTAAAGTAACAAAAATAAAATATTACAAAAGCTATAACCAAAGAATTTTTGTAATTAATCATTAAAATTAATAAGCCATAAAACAATTGAGCGTGTTCGAGGGAAGAACAAGCAATTGCCTTTTTCTTTTCCGTTTGGCTTTTAGAGGGAGGGTTGAAGCTTGAAAAGAAAAAGGGG
This sequence comes from Artocarpus hirsutus, assembly GCA_946598075.1. Lineage (NCBI taxonomy): Eukaryota > Viridiplantae > Streptophyta > Magnoliopsida > Rosales > Moraceae > Artocarpus > Artocarpus hirsutus. The sequence continues at coordinate 49,168 of CAMOHE010046268.1, read as the reverse complement.
ACAAGAATTTTAGGCGTGAAGGATGTCGTAATGTAAAACTCTCATTTGTTGTTCCGACGAAATCGAAATCTGTTCTCTAATGAGAGACGGCGAAGGAAACCCTCGAAGCAGAAATGAGCTCGAGCCATCCTTCAGTCCACCCAGTGAACGACCCGCCTCCTCTGGCAACCGATGCGGCGGCGGCGGTGGAGAATCCGATGCCGCACGGGAGGATGAAGGACGTCCAGGGCATGCCCGGAACTCCCGCCGGCCTCGCCTTGCGCCTCTTCCAGTTCGCTTTCTCCGCTGTCGCTCTCTCCGTCATGGCCTCCACCTCCGACTTCCCTTCCGTCACCGCCTTTTGGTAACCTATCCACAATTCTCTCTCTCTCTCCTCTAACAGAAATTGATAATTTGGTAGAGCTGTTGTTGTTTTTTTTTTTTTTTAATTGGTGTTTGATTTGATGTGGCAGCTACCTAGTTGCCGCTACCAGCTTGCAAAGCTTGTGGAGTCTGTTTCTCGCGATTGTTGATGTTTATGCCATTTTAGTTAAGCGAAGCCTTCGCAATTTCAGAGTGGTCACCTTGTTTGCTATCGGTGATGGGGTAAGAAGAATGTTACTTTCAAGCAAGAATCAAATTTGAAAAAATAAGTAAATAAATAAAAGAAATAACAACATTGATTCTAATGTTAGTTCATTGGCACCCAGATATTGCATGTTTTTTTATTCTAATTTCGAATTTGTAAGTATTTATAGGGAGATTTTTAAAGTATGCATGTTTTGTTAGTGATTGTTTTGTGTATCATTGACTTTGTGGGAGACTGCTGTTGGCTCTTTCTGCATACATAGGTCCAAGTGAAAGCCATGGTTAAATGTTTTTCCCTTTATTTAATTTTTTTGGTGCTCTATCAAGTTGTTGGATTTATCATAATTGGATTAAAGTTTGTGCTAGTGCAACTGAAAGACATTTTGTAAGGTAATTAAGCAAAATATGTGCTGGATTTTACTATGATAAAGCTTTCATATTTGGGATACTAACAATAGCAAGTGAGAATCAGGATGGGTTGTGGCTTTCTTCTGATGGGAAAAGGTAGATGAGAAATCACCCACCTACGGCATAGTTATCTAGGACGTTGTTTCGGCTATTTATCAACCATTGAATCTTCTTGATTCCTTTATCCGTAAAAGAGTAGTGTGGAGCTAGGGATTGTCATTTGTTTCTTTTATAGGTTTCCATCTCTAAAGCCTCCTTGTAAGGAGTTGCTAAACCACCCTCAGAGATCAGAAGGTGTTTTTTCTCCAAATTTTAATTAGTATATGCCCTTCTTGGATTTGTGGAAGACATGAAAGTTGGAGTATCCATCTTGGCTTATTTACATGCCTAGGCACATATATTTTTGGACCGACGGTTTGTGAAACTGCCTAAGTATGTTTATTAGACTCAAAGGGGTTTGCAGGGAAAGAATGGAACCTTCTGGTTTGTTTTGTTTTGGTTATTGAGGAGGTAAAAGAAATTTCTCCATTTTTCTATCCTCCTTCAGAAAGGAAACCTTATAAGAACTTTTAGCAGGCTTAAAATCTTTTAAGGCCTAAACTATTAGCAAAGGCACGTACATCTATGATAATGTTGTTTATCAATAGGATCAAGTGTTGATGTGAGTGAGCAGCTAAAACTTGAAGGCACCAGTAAAGGTTCATCACAAAATTTGGAACTGCATGCTGACATTATTTTAGTCCTCTTTTTTTCCTTCTTTTTTTTACCATGAGAAGTTTTTGACAAGATATGGAAACAACCCTATGTAGAACCAGGGCGCATTTACTTTGCATGATAAAAGGGACAGGGAAATAGGAGAAGTGGTTTCCTTTTTCGTCTAATCATGTATGTACTTATAAAATTAGCAATGAGAGCTTGGTGTGCTTCTCACAATATATTGAATGAAAAAGGAAATGCCAACCCTCGATATTAAATCCCTATTAAGGAAACAAATGCCAAATTTTCTTCTATATCCTTAACAAGTTCACAAGTTATAAGACCGTAATTATTTGATTACTCAAAAGAAGATTTTGGTAATTACATTGATAAAATTCTTATTCCTAAGGTGAGAAGATCAAAGAAAGGGAATCGGTTTGTTTCCTCCATATAATAGATACATAATTACTAAAAAGGACGTTAATAATCCTCATTCTTATTCCTCGACTTTTCTTCCTAATTCTGTTACCTTTCCTACTACAATCTGTTATGGTTTAGTAAACGCGTCCTGAAATAGTTAGGTTATTATATGATTCCCAGTTTGAGCTCCTAAATATTGTGCGAGAACACATCTTTTGCCTATTGGTGTCAAAAGTAATCTCGTGTAAGATTCATGAGCCAAGAACATTTTATGATCTGTTTGTCACCCTTTGCTGCTCTTTACTGCAGATCACCTCAACACTCACATTTTCTGCAGCTTGTGCATCCGCTGGTATCACAGTTCTCATAGGTAATGATCTGAATGACTGCGCAGAAAACCACTGCGCTAGGTTTCAGACGGCTACTGCCATGGCTTTTCTCAGTTGGTTTGCTGGTTCTCCCTCATCTCTTTTGAATTTCTGGACACTGGCTTCCAAATGAAAGTCCTGGAAAGCTATTCTGGTGCAGTCATGTTAGCTCAAACCAAACAAGAAAACCAATGGTTGGCATACAAGGATTGGCATTGAAAATTTGGATTTAATTTGTCACACACTTGATTGTACGGGAATTTGAGAGTACACAAAGAGTATATAAGTTCAGTGGGTCAATGCCCTTACCCCCACAATGCTGTGCACACCGTCTGTTATTTTTCCTACTTTTATTGCAGCGCTGCCACCGGCACCTTGGAATGAACTTGAAAAAATAAGCATAATTTGATTACTTCTAAAAAATACTAAATTAATTAATATTACGTCTAAAATAAAAAAAAATAATGAAAGCCGAGTTTATTTTAGGAGTAAATATTTGTTAATTTGGTGGCACAAAATTTTATTTTTGGATTCAATTGTATTGTTATCGTTTCATTATTCTTGGTTTTTTTTTTTCTTTTTTTATGGCGGTGTGCTTATTTCCATTTTTTGTAAGTTATAATATCTTCTCTTCTCTTTTCTTTTCCTTTTTTTAAACTATGAGATTACTTTGAATGTGACTCTTTATACACGTACATATAGCAAAATAGTATATTTAGGCTAAAAATTAGTAAATAATGTTATATGTTTTCAAAATGTGTAATAAAATAGTATATTATAAGAAATTGAGAACCTATTTATTTCTTGGACTGGTTCAATTCCTTGGACTTAGAGTATTGAAAATAGCTAGGATATGTATTTGGTAAGGGCAAAATTTGAATCCCATGGATGTTTCAAATATGATTTTTTCAAATTTTCATCCTCCTAAATTCTAAGAATTCGAATCAATAATTAACAATAAAAGTTATTTTTTTTTTGTCTTTCCCATACTTAAGGAAAAAATATTAGAACTTGTGCACTAGACATTCGATTGAGAGGATTTTTTTCCTTGTGTTTATAGTGATATTCGATTGAGACAATTTTTTTTTTTTGTTTTATTGAAGAGAGGAATAAATCAAGATTTATATTTTATATAAGATATGTCTCATGAAAAATTGAAACAAAAACCCCAAAATACTCTTACCTTTTTCTCCTCCCATCTCTCACCCTCTTTAGAGAAATGCTACATTTGCATGTTAATATTGTGTTTTCAAATAATGAAAAAATTTACAGGAAACGTTGCCAGTAAACACTAGCATTGGCGTGGTCGTCGGTAGTCATGAAATATTGTATTAACATGTAAATACTATATTTTTATGTATATACAAAAATTCATCGGTAATCTTAATTCAAGAAAAACCATATAATCTAAATATTGTATTTTCATACAAAAATTTGTAGGAGAGTTTGCCAACTACAACTAACGATCGAAAAATATAATATTTACTTGTAAATATTGAATGTAGGAGACTTCGCCAACTATTATCAACGGTCGAAAAATATAATATTTACTTGTAAATATTGTATTTACCGACGACTTTGTTAGACAACCGACGACCAGAAAATATAATATTTGCTTAAAAATACTATATTTACATGTGAATACAAAATACCGATAGCTTTATTAGACATCACCGACGCCTACGACGACGCCGATGGTTGAGAAATACAACATTTACCTGTAAATACTATATTTACAGTGAATACAAAAAATTACCAACAACGTCACTAGACACTATTGACATAGGTGATGTCGTTGACAGCCGGGAAATACTATATTTACATGGAAATATAATATTTTCATATAAATACAAAAATTTATTGGTGGATGTCACTGGGTAGGAAATACTATATTTCCATATGAATATACAATTTACCAGTGCTATTGCTAGACATCAGCGGCGCTGGCGACATTCTTGACAGGGAAATATTGTAAATGTTTTATTTTTTACACAAAAAATTCAACATTACACCACAAAACTAGAAAAAAAACACAAAGGAAAAAACATGAAAAAAATTAATCGCTATAGCTTTTTGGCGACCATCACCACCCGCCGTCACCACTACGCTTACAACGTCATCACCGCAACAATTAGACTCATTGGGCTCCAATCTACAAACCTCGGCAACATCAAGCTTGTCTGCCACCGCAAAGGTCATCATCTATCACTCGATCAATGTCTTCGGCGGAAGTCTTTCCTCTTACATGATAACTTCTCAGCATAGCGTTCTTCTCTGATGATCATAATAATCCAAAAAACAATGCTTGGTGTAGAAGATTGAGCTAGGCCCACTGATTTTGTTGTCGTTTATTTTGTCCAAGGACGCAAATATCAACAAAATATCAAAAATTGTGGTGGAAATTTTAGTTTTTTGAAGGAACTGAAATATCTTTTAATTGTAATATCGCTTTTGGAAAAATATGGTTTAAATATTGGTTAAAATATTGATATCAGAAAATCTATAGTGTATTTTGTACAAAATTTTGGAACATGTCGATGAAATTTTGATCAAATTTTGGTAATATTAGAAATTACAAAATTTAATACTTTTTTATTTTAAATAATTTATCAGTGTTTTATACTTTCAATTATTAAGTGTTTGTCCTATACACATTTACAATTAATGAATTTGGGATCCAATTATAATAACTCCTCCAATAAGGCTTCTCATACTTATTAGTCATATAATCAGGACTTCGAAAACTATGATGGCTATAGAATCTTCAATTATCCTCATCCAAGCATATCACCCCCATCTTAGGCAAACAATTAAGAGAATTTATAGTTTTCTATTCATGGAATACAAGGGGAAGAAATCAACAAACCTACATGTAGTATAATCATAAACTATATTTAGCACTACTTAAATAACATGTTATGGCACTAATTTTGTTTGAATTAAGATGGAATCCTAACCATGTTTGAGTCTCATAAGACTTCCTTTTGGTATTGATAAATCTTATATCGATGAAATTTATTACGTAAATCATCTTTATTTATGTTTTTTTTAATGTTTATTGTATCTTAAAGTATTAAATTTATATTTAATATACAAATTCTGTAATTTTCGTAATTCTTATTGAATTTTTCACTGATATAGATATTTTCTCTGAAATTTTTATAAAATTGAAGTATCGATATTTATATCGGTATATATATTTTCATCCTTGATGATTTTGTCAAAGCTGGCATGATTTTTTGGCTTCGATTCTGTCAAAGCTAGACCTAGTGATTTGCGGTCATCATTGACGATGTTTTGGTGGCGTCACAATGGATGGTGATGTTTTGGCGATGACACAATAGGCATCATCATTGCTCCAGATCGATGCGTAGAGAGTAGGTGGGCTAATCATGAAAACTAGAGAGAGAAAGAGAAGATAGAGGGGATGAGGAAGAAAAAAGTGATATTTGAAACCAGATCTGATTTCATGGCTTTTGAGAGTAGTTTGGTCTTTTATGCTTTTACAAAATTGATTTAATATTAAATATGTTATTTTTCATATTTTTAAAACTATTGACATTATTTACTCGGTCAATAGAAAAATCTGCTATTTGTTATATTTTCTCCCTTATATGTGCCATTTTCCAAAATACATACTATACAAATGCAATCTAAGAACTGTTTTCAAAACACCTGCTTTAGAAACTCAAAAATCAGTTCTAAATGTCTTAAGTCTAAAAAAAGGTGCTTTTGAATTAAACATGCCTAAAGGAATTCATATTGGGAAATTATAACTAAATTAAAAATCTAATAGAGTGTTTGGGAATGTAGTTAGAACTACAAGTTGGAACCAAAATACTATAGCATATGAGCGCTTTATATTATAGCAAACTTTTTCTTCACACTATAGCATGTGAGAGCTTTATATTATACTAGTTAGAACTAGGTTGCCAAACGAAGCCTTAAGTTTGGAAGTAAGTAACCTATTTACAAACTATTAAAAATAATAGGTCATGCTAATTTTTCAAATTTTACTTTCCTAATTTGCCCTCATGCTTGATTTTTAATTTTTTCCCTCAAATTCATTGCTTGATTTTATTTTCCACCCGAGATTCTAAATGATAAAGCCCCAGTTTTAATTTTGAATAACAAAATTTCACCATGCCCGGTTGGCCTGCCGGTCGCCCTGGTTTGGCCGACCAAACTGCAGAAAACCAAGTCCGGTCAGCCGAATATTTTTGGGTTCGGCTTGTCTGTAGCATGAATCCGGCTTGTCGAACTCATGAATCTGGCCTACCGAACACGAAGTTTGGCCTGCCGAACTGAAAAATTCTAGAAATTTTCAACCACGGCTTCTCGACCTCTTGAGCCCAAATCTTTATTTCAACCTGTTTTTCTCAGTTCTCAAGCATGGTAAACGTCTATGGATGATAGAAAAACATTATAAAACACTTTTGAACCAATTTAAACAAGATTTGGACAAAGATGTTGAAAAATCCCAAAAATAGAGAAAAATGGAGAAAAATATAAAATCTTGATTCAAATCCGTTTTTAATCAAACAAAGCTTAGATTCTAGTTATTCTAAATTCCTCTAATCTAGATTGGGGGTTTTCTAAGCTCAAATAAGCTTAGATTTCAAAATGCAAGAAAAATTAAAAAATTAAAAAAGTTTTAAAATTCAAAAACTAACCTTAGATTCGAGCTTCAAATCGTGTTTGTGGTTGCTAAATCGCGTTCTCAAGCTTCCAATCTAGCTGAGAAGCAAGGCTTAAGCTCAAACTTTTGAATAAAATGTGAGAGGGAAGAAAGAGAGAGGGACAGGCAGAGAGAATGAAAGTGAAGGAAAGAGAGACGAGAGAGTGGGTGAGAATGAGACGGAGAAGGAGAGATAAATAAAGAGAGAAAGGACAGTTGGTTGCACAAAAACCGCATGCAGCAGCACACTGATTTCAAATGGGACATACTTGGTATTTGTCAAATTGTTTTGTTTCAAAATTTAAAATAACAATTAAAATAATTACAAGTAATTAAAAATTCATTAAATTAATCAAAAACAACTTTAATCTGGAAATTTCACAAAATAATCAAATTAATTTTAAAATATTTTTTATGGCACACAAATCCACTATTTTACTCAGTAATATTACTTAATTAATTTCAGGGTGTTACAACTTTACACCCCTAAAGAAATTTCGCCCTCAAAATTTACAAATCAATTCAAAAACAAAACAAATGCGGATACAACTCCCGCATACTCGATTCTAATTCCCAAGTGGCTTCATCAATCCCGTGATGCTGACACACGACCTTTACTAACGGGATATCGCAACGGCGTAAACTAATTACTTTTCGATCAATAATCTGAATTGGCACTTCTTCACATGTCGTGTCTTCTTGAATATGTACATCATGAAATGAAACTATCTTATCTTGCTCAGGCGGACATTTCTAAAGCATCGACACGTGAAATACATTGTGAACATGAGATAGTTCAAGAGGAAGATCTAGGCGATAGGCAACCACACCGACACACTGAGTAATTTTGAACAGTCCAACATACCTTGGTGCAAGCTTACCACTTACTCTGGGCCATCCGATGCCCTTGCGAGGCGATACCTTCAAGAGAACAAAGTCTCCTAGTTTGAATTCCAAGGGTCGATGTCTTTTATCCGCGTAACTCTTCTGTCGACTCTGAGCTGTCTTCAATCAGTCTCGAATTACGGCGACCTTCTTATTGCTATCATGGATCTTATCTGGCCCGAGAATAATCCTGTCTTTCGATTCAACCCAACACACCGGTGACTGACATGGCCATCCATGCAGTGCCTCAAACAGAGCCATGCCATTGCTCACTTGATAGCTATTGTTGTACGCAAACTCTGCCACATGCAAGTATTTTTTCTAGTTTTCGTTGAAGTCTAACGCACAAGCAAACAACATGTTTTCGAGAATCTGAATGACCCGCTCAGATTGTCCATTGGTCTGAGGATAAAATGTTGTGCTGAAATTCAATTTCATACCCAAAGCCTCCTGAAAGCTTTTCCAATACTTGGCATTGAATCTGGTGTCTCTATCTGATGTGATGGACAATGGAACACCATGCAACCACACTATGTTCTACAGGTACAATTCTTCGAGAACCTTTATTGAGCATGTTGACCTAAACGGAATGAAATGCGTCGATTTTGTTAACCTATCGACCACGACCCATATTGCATTGTGCCTTTGCTCTGTCCTCGGCAATCCGGTAAGAAAATCCATCGTGATATGCTTCCATTTCTAACCTGGAATAGGAAGTGGCTGAAGCTAACTTGTTGGCTTTTGATGCTCGGATTTCACCTAAAGACAAATCGTACATTTGGCTATGAATACCTGGACATCCTTCTTCACACCTCTCCACCAATTTTGTCTCTTCAGATCACGATACATCTTCGTGCTCCTTGGATGAATGGCAAACTGAGACCTATGGGCTTCATCTATTATGGCCTTTGTTACTTCTACGATTGTTGGAACTACGAGGCGCTCCTTGAAGTACAACGATCCATCGACACGTACCCGCCATTTTTCAAATTGCTTTCCACTCTGAATTCGAGCCCAAATTCCCTGAAGGTGCTGGTCTCGCCACTGGTTCTACTTTACCATTTGAACGAGAGCTGGGGTTGTCTCCATGTGATACACTGAAACTCGTTTGTAGTCCTCGTAGTACTGTAGCCCATACTCACTCACTGTTGCGTCTCTTCTCTAATCTTCAAGAGCCAAACAAGCAAGAATTCCTGAAGACTTCCTGCTGAGCATATCAGCGACCACGTTAGCTTTTTTCGGATGATACTGCAGCATGAAATCATAATCCTCCATGTACTCCATCCATCTTCGCTGCCTCAAGTTCAAATCCCTTTGAGTGAATAGGTACTTCAAACTCTTATGATCAGAGAAAACCTGAAATGTCGCCCCGTACAAATAACATATCCAAGTCTTCAGCGCGTGAATCATCGCTGCAAGCTCCAACTCGTGAGTAGGATAATTTCGCTCGTGAGGTCGTAGCTGTCTCGATCCATACGCCACCATGCGTCCGTGTTACTTCAATACACACCTAAGTCTGCGTCTTGATGCATCTGTGTAAACCTCATACGGCTCATCACTGTTGGGGATAATTAATACTGGAGCTGAGGTCAATCGATTCTTCAACTCTTGAAAACTGAGCTCACATTCAACGTACCACTCGAACCTGACATTCTTCCTGATCAATCTTGTCAACGGTGTTGTTATCTTCAAAAAATCCTTTACAAATTTTCTATAGTATCCTGCAAGTCTTAATAAACTATATATTTCTACCATATTCCTCAGTCGTTCCCATTCCACCATGACTTCAACCTTAGACGGATCCACTAAAATACCATGCTCAGAGATGACATGACCCAAAAACTTAACTTCTGTCAGGTAAAACTTACACTTCTTTTTCTTGGCGTACAACTGATGCTCCTGTAGAGTTTGAAGCATAATTCTGAGATACTATTCATACTCCTCCCAAGTCTTAGAATAAATCAAGATGTCGTCAATGAACACAATCATGAACTGATTCAAATAAGGCTTGAATATCCTGTTCATCAAATCCATGAAAGCTGTCGGAGCATTTGTTAATCCAAATGGCATCACTAGAAACTCAAAGCGTCCATACCAGGTCCTGAAAGATGTTTTGGGGATGTCTTCTTCTTTGATCCTAAGTTGATGGTATCCCGACCGCAAATCTATCTTCGAGAAATACAGCGAACCTCCCAACTGATCAAACAGTTCATCGATCCTAGGTAGAGGATACTTGTTCTTCATAGTAACACGATTCAATTGCCGATAATCTATGCATAACTTGAGAGTTCCGTCATGCTTCTTAGCGAACAAAACCGGTGCTCCCCACGGTGATGTACTATTCCAAATGTATCCCTTATTAGCAAGCTCCTAAAGCTGCTTTCTTAATTCCTTCATCTCTGTTGGTGCCATCCGATAAGGTGCTACAGAAATTGGTGCTATTCCTGGAAGCAACTCAATTTCAAATTCAATCTCCCGATGCGGTGGTAATCTTGACAATTCATCGGGGAAGATATCTTTAAATTTGTCTACCACTAAGATCACTACGTTTCTTCTCAAGGCATTGGGCTCTCCTTCTAGATTCGTGAGGAAGGCATAGCAAGCTAAGTTCTTCCGTCCTCCAAGACATGTCTTCACGAGACGCTCACTCATTAGCTGATCACCACCACCTTGGTAAGTAATTGTTGTTCCCCTATCGAATACTAGGGTCACTTTCTTAAGCTGACAGTCTATAACTGCATTGTATCTGGACAACTAATCCATCTCTAGAATTACATCGTATGAACTTATGAGGATTACAATCAAATCACTTTTCAAAATCCCATCCCTGATCTTCATTTTACAATCTTTACAAATACAATTCACGCACACCTGCCCCAAGGGTGAAGCTATAACTAAGGATTCGTCAAAATCTTCTATTCCTAATCCCAAGGCATGTACAAAAGAGCTTGAAATGAGAGAATGAGTGGCACCAGTATCGAATAACACGTATGCTAAAGACTGAGAAATCAGAATCGTACCATCGACAACCGCATTACTAGTCTGGGCATCCGAACTCCTTGATGTCATGGTGTGAACTTACACTGAAGCTTTTACTACTACCGCTATTTACATTACCCTGTTTGTTCTTTCCCGGAGTGGGTTGACTACCGGTGCTCCTCCTGCCACTCCTTTGTGGTCCTCCTGACGTCTTGGCTCGATCCTCACAGTATTGCAAATAGTCGTTTTCCACTGATATTGCTATTGACACAAGCTCTTCGAAGTTCCTAAGTCACAGGGCAACCACCTGTCGTCGAATAGAAGCCTTAAGTCCCTCTTGGAATTTGATGCACTTCTTACACTCCGATGCCACTGTAGATGGAACAAACTTGGCCAGCTCGTGTAACACCCCGAAGTTAATTAAGTATAATTAGAATATTAAATGATGGATTAGTATGCCATAATAAGTGTTTTCAACTTAAGTCTATCATTTTGTGAAAATTAAGAAAACTTATGTTATTTTACTCTTTTAATAATTTGTAATTAATCTAAATTGTTTTTAATTGTCAATTTAAAATTTTAACAAAGCAATTTGATTTAAAAAACAGTGTGCTGTTGCACATAGTTCTGTGCAACCACTTTTCTCTCTTTCCTCTATTTATTTCACTCATCCTCTCACTCTCTCTCTCTCACGCTCGTCTCTCTTCTCTCTCTCCTTCCCCGTGGGTCTCTCTTTAACTCTCTCTCGATTTCTCTCATCCTCTCTTTAAATTTTTGATTCAAAATTCGATTTCAAGCTTCGGGATTGTGGATTGAAGGCTCAAGAACGAGATTCAACAACAAAAACATCGTTTTAAAGCTTCGATTCAAGGAATTGTGCAAGGCTCCACGAAGCTAACGTATAGCAGACCGGGATTACGGTGTGGGATACCGACACGGATATTGAGGTAGGACTTCTACCCCTCTTCCTTGGTAGCTTTATTTCAAAATGATTTAAGCCAAAAAAGGATTTTATCAAATGTTTTCAATGACTGATTAGGAAATGATTTTGTTTAAATATCTTTACAAACGGTGGATTGAGAATTGTTCATAATAAACCTCATAATGAATATAAATGATTATATCTGGTGAAGAAGAGATTTTATTAATCAAAAAGATATATATGTATATATATTTGAGGGCATTATGCCATATTAGAGATCGGGTCGTGTAGTGAACGACCTTAGGGGCAGGTCCCGAAACCCAGCTCGGCCACTGCGGTGGTGAATTATATATAGTTTGTTCAGGAAAAGAAAATTGTATTCTTTCTGGTCGACCTATCTGAATTGTTTTGGTAAGATCATATTTTTATTAAATTCTCATTTAATTATTCATTTGTTTAATTGTTATAGCTCGTTTCTATGTGTTTATCTGATTTACGAAATTTCTTTTAAAGTTGAATAATTTTCAAATATAGTCCTACTGAGCCTTTCGCTCATGATTTATTTGTTTTAAAATCTTAACCCTAGGTGGACATCAGCTTAGGATCAAAAAAGAGTCCGCTGACTGGACTTATAATCTGTAGAAGATTTGGGTAGGTTGTACTGTAGCAAGTAAGGCATGTAAACCTTTATCTTTCTTTTTACTCGGACTGTGGTTGTATTGTAATATTGTCAGTACTACATGTGTGTGCACAATATGTGGGCCAGTGAAACCCATACTCGTTCCACCCCACATTTAAAGATTATTATTGTTCTCTTTATTTGTTTAATTACTTCGATGGTTTATTTTATTTCCTTAATTTATTTTATTCTAATCAAACGATTTTAAAATTTCCTCATTTTTATTTATAAATTTAACTCTAAAACCTCAATTTTTAACTAAATCTTTATTTAATTAACTTAATTAAACCACCACGTCACCTCCCGTACTCCGGGGCGTGACAGCTCTTTAAACTTTGCTTCATACTCTTGGACTGACATTTCACCCTATTGTAGCCTGTAAAACTCGACCGCCTTCTGGTCTCTATATCTTTGTAGAAAGTAGCGGTCGTAAAACAACTCTTCGAACCTGTCCCAACTGATGTTACCATTGTTTTCCAAGCGCTTAGCTTGCTTGCACCAAGTATTAGCACCACCTTCAAACTTATATGCTGCAAATTCCACGCGATGCTCCGCTGGCACGTCAAGAGTATCCAGATGCTTCATGATCGAATCTAGCCAATACTCAGCCACCTGTGGATCCCCATTCCCGTCGAATGTCGGTACAGACGCACGCCGAAATTTCTTAAAGTACGTATGCCGGCGACTAGCCTCATAATCCTCCGGTCTTGCCCTTACTGCCATCTGTCAGAATGTAGCAAACATGGCCCTCATCATACCTTCATAATTTCCAAACTCGGCGTCAGCTGTCGAATGACGTCTAGGTGCCATTCTCTCACTTCTGAAAACAAAGTTTTGGACTATCAGTGGTGTTTCATTGTCGTACTATGTGTGCATAATTCTCAAGGTTTATAACCTTGAGCTCTGATATCATTCTTTCACCTTTCGTACTCCGGGGCGTAACATTAGGTTTTTATTAGTCACATCAAAACTTACATATATTAATCACCTGTTTGACATTAGTTGGTTTTAATCAACTTTTTAGTTAGAAAAAGTGTAATGCTCTAACATGTTATAATGAAAGCAAAAAAGTTACTATAGTGTAAAGCTCTAACATACTATAATGTTTATTGTTTTAATCAATAGTTATAGATCAATTTTTTTTTAAGGAGTGTAGATCAATTTTTGTTGACACCTCAACAGAATAAATCAAAGAAAACATGACTATAACCAATTTTTTTAGTAAAAATATATACATAGGTTTTATATTTTTTCTACTTGGAAAAAAAAAAGGGGCCGGTAATCAATGATCTCGGGTTCCGCTAAAAAAAAAAAACCCCCGAATTCCGGGTCCAACGTAAATATGCAAAGCGGACCGGGACCCGTTGACGCTGTCTGTTATTTTCGGTGCTCTTTCTCTCTCTCTCTCTCACCCCCCGGAGTCGGATTGAGCTCGGAACCCTCGGCATAGGGAGAAGGAGCTCTTTCCGTCGGCGAAGCCACCAACCGATAGGGCTCCGGCAAAGAATAAGCTTCCAGATTGTCCGTCTAATGCATCCGAAGTCATGGCCGGCATCCACCGCTCTTCGAGTATTCCACTCAAGGCCGGCCTCCCTCCCAAAGAGCTCCTCGACGATCTTTGCAGGTTCATTTCTCGCTCTCAATCTCTCTCTTTGTAAAATTTTCTTTTTTCTGTTTGGTTCCGTAGCGGTGGAAAACTGGATTTCCCTTTTTGGTGCAGTGGATTTAGGGTTTTTTCCTGTCGAATTCTGGTCTTTCGGTGGATATGGCGTCCGTTCATGACTTAAATCTTCTACTTTCTTATGTCTAAGTTATATAGAATATGGAATTGTTGACTGATATCGGAAATCCCTATCAATGTATGCTTGAAAATGAAGATTCGGTTTACTATTTGCAAAATTGATTCTTGTGTGGAAATATAATTACTTGAGAATCTATGGCAATGTTTTTGAGCTATGCAATTCGTGCGAAATAAAGGAGTATTTGTAATTCTGGACAAGCATTTTGAGTATTATTTCTTTTCCTTTATACTCGTTGACTTAAAAGGGAGAGTCAAATTGGTGATCCAAACTCCTCCTTTTTGCAGTTTGATTTTGTCCTTTTAGGACTGAATTTTGACTATTGCTGAAGCAGTTTATTACTGTTTCTTTCTGTATGCAGTCGGTTTGTTTTGAATGTGCCGAAAGAAGATCTACAGTCCTTTGAGAGAATTTTGTTTCTTGTGGAGTATGCACATTGGTTTTACGAGGACAATTCAGTGGAGAAGAATCCATCACTTAAGTCACTTAATCTGAAGGAGTTCACTTCTTTAAGTATCCTTTACAGCTTATTCTTAAGCCAATTTACTATCAATTTTGTTTTCCAAAATATATTGTAGAAGAACCAGTTAATATTTAGTATTTTATCTTTATATTCTATCTCAGATATAAGTATCTGTCTAATGTGGAAGCAATCAATTTTGGGCTTCGGCATCTATGCTTTATTTCTATATGCAAGACCCAAAGATTGATTATTCTGCCAATTCACTATCAATCTTGTTTTCCAATATATATTGTAGAAGAACCAGTTAATATTTAATATTTATCTCTATATTCTATCTCAGATATAAGTATCTGTCTAATGTGGAAGCAGTCTATTCTGGGCTTTGGCGTCTGTGCTTTATTGCTATATGCAAGACCCAAAGATTGATTATGCTGTTTTCTTCATTCTGCTGTTGACTTTTCTTGCATGCATATACTTTAATCTGGATGTTTTTTTATCCTTTTCGTCATTTGATGTTTAATTTGTGGATTCGGCATGCATTTTCAGGATTGTCACTTGTATGTGTATGTACATGGTGTTTTCACCAGATGAATCTACATTCTCTTTCTGAGTCGTTGACAGATTAATATCATGATTAATCCGTGATCTTTTTGTGTTGTTTGGTGTTGTATTATAGACACTAGATTTTAGTGTATTAAGGTTGATGACTTGACCATAGACCAGTATGTAATTGATAGAGCTAGTGTGATGGACGTTAACATGATATTGAATTACTGCTTGTGTATGTTTATAAATCATTATTAGCTCTCTCCTCTCACACTCATTTTTTCCTTTTTTTTTAATATTCTTTTTGCTTCACATGCGTCTTTTCCTTAATATATATTTCAGTGTTTAATAGTTGTGATGTTCTAAAGCCTTATGTAGCTCACCTTGATGACATATTCAAGGACTTCACTTCCTATAAAGTTCGTGTTCCTGTAACTGGCGCAATCATTTTGGATGAAACGTTTGAACGGGTGAGGTTCCTAGTGAACAAGTTAGAATGTCAGATTTTAAACCCTTGTCTTAGCAAGAACTATTTTTTATTTTTTGTTTTCTTTTCAATGGAAGGATTTTCTAAAATCTGGTCATCATAAATTTTTTGATCTGTTAATGTTAATCATTCACTTTTGTATGTCATGATCTTGGACTGGAAAATATGCTTTTACCATCTATTCGTAATATTCCACTCATCATTGTTCAGTGTCATGAATGATTAATTAATTGAGAAAAAGGGAAAGACACTTAGGAAATGTCCATTTTTGTTTCTATTCGAGGATATTGGAGGGATCAAGGTGTCAAATTCTTATAAAAGTTGCCGGTTTATATTAGATCCTAACAGAATAGGTTAAACAAAAAGAAGAGGTCAAGTACTGAAAAGTAGACCAGCTAAAATTATTAGGCATTTGGGTGAATAGTGAAAAGTTCGTCACAGTTTTGGACTCCAATTAGGCTAAAATGTAATTACCGTTTTAAGAGGTTGAAGAAATCTACATTGGTCTTATGATATTGTCTAAGATTCTAAATGTTCTGATTTGTTTGTTATTTTTGATTTCTTTAATTTGCAGTGCATATTGGTGAAGGGATGGAAAGGGTCAAGTTGGAGTTTTCCACGTGGGAAAAAAAGCAAAGATGAGGAAGATCATGCATGTGCCATCAGAGAAGTAAGATTAATTTTCATGCAATTCTTTTGTGTTGAGAGGGTATAGTTGCCAACTTGTCATTTGCAATTCTCTCTTTGTAACCTTTTTGTATCTTGATGCAATTGCAGGTCCTGGAGGAAACAGGGTTTGATGTTGCTATGCTTCTTAACAAAGATGAATACATTGAAAAAACATTTGGACAGCAGAGAGTGCGACTCTATATAATTGCTGGAGTGAAGGAGAATACTGCCTTTGCACCCCTTACCAAAAAAGAGATCAGTGTATGCAACTCTTATTTTGGAGAATCTTGGTTATCTATTTTTTTTTTTCCTGGAATGTTGACGTTTCTATAAAGAGAACATTATTCTTGACTTGATTATACTTCACTTTTGGCAGGGACTCCTGAAAAGGACGCCTACTAACTTTTTTAATGTTCTTATGCGTCTGAAATGAGCTTTCACAGTTTTTTTTTGGTGACTATTTTTTTTCGCTAGGGGTCTGATGATTGTTAAAGTTGCTATATTAAAGTTGTCAGCATATCGTTGAATTGTGTTTCCGGAAAGAGAATTTGACTTCAATGATATGGGATGTTGGCTTTCATCACAAGGAAAACATGAACTTGGATTGTGTGTTGTTTTTTTGTTAAATCCTTGCTTTTTTGGTGCTTAGCTGCATCTTTTGGCACACGCTAATAAGAATTGTGTCATTTACCTAAATCAAAAGAGTTATTAGGGCGTTTGTAATTTATGAGAGATTGATTGCTCAAAATATGTGATACATCTTAAGTTTTTATCCCCCATTTTAATGTTTAAATTTTTCTTCAATGCATAAAGAAAGTTCGTGCAATAGCCCATTATTTCCGTTGATTTCCCTTATTTTTCCTGCTTCATGATTTCTAATATTTGGTTGGTTTTTTTTTATTATTTATAATTGCTAGAATTTGATGTAATATTTCGTCAAGCTATTTGTAATGTAATATTTCGTCAAGCTATTTGTAATGTAATATTTCGTCAAGCTATTTGTAATGTTTTACTCAAGCATTTTTAATATCTAGAATTGCTGCAAGTTTTTTAGCTTGTGTATCCTGCCCTAGAGACTGTATATTGAGATCGAGTTTTTTGTTTTGTTTTTGCAGGAAATTGCATGGCAGCGGCTAGATGAACTTGAGCCAGCAAGTGGTGATGTTATATCTCGTGGGAGCAGTGGCCTTAAACTTTATATGGTGGCCCCTTTTCTAGCGTAAGTATCTTTGTTTTATAATGTTTATAACCTTCTCAAGTTGTCATCTGTGATCAAGGTCTAAAAGGATCAAGGTCTTCGTGCAGATCGCTGAGATCATGGATTTCAGTACATCAGCCGCCGATAGCTCCAAAAGTTGGCATGCCTCTCAAAAGTGATCCCTCTCTCTCTCTCTCTCTCACACACACACACACACACACCCACCCACCCACCCACCCACCCACCCAATGCAAGTTGTCTAGTGATCTTTTGCATAAGCTTGGGTCTTATACAAACCTTGTACACCGCTGACAAGCTTTGTTTTCATTCTGTTAGCAATTTCTGTGTGGAAAGCGAAAAACAGCTCGATAGGGAGTAGCACAATGATACTGGAGACCCAGCCGACTAAACCTGAACCTGGTATTCCCCTTCCTGACAGAGGTCCTGGCAAGAGCTTCAGAAATTTCAGGTTTGATACTGGTTCAATCTTACAAGCAATGGAAGCTGGTTTCTCCAGCTGACCTCCTAACCTGCTGCTATGTAAAGTGGTTCAAGCTCGCATAGCTTGGTTACTTGATCCCATGTCACTTGTTTCGCTACTCACCAACCAGTGCATTGCGCAAAAGATTGTAGCTGTGCCCCCTTGTATATTGGTGTAAGAACTACAGGTTTGGGTTTTATGTAAATTCTGTACAGAAACCCTCTGTGTAGGCATGCTCTTCTCTTTGTTCATTCTTTATAATAGGTGAGATGGATTGATGAAAGAACTATTACATGTTCAAGTTTCAATTAGATTGGATCAAGCAGCGAGTAACAGATTAGGGCGGTACCTTTTAGATAGATCTGCTGCTCTTTGATGGTGAAAATGTTGGAACTTTAATGATCCATGTCAGGGAAATATCATGTCATTCGACAAAACTTTTGCTTTCATAATCACTAATTTTCATCTTGTTTGGTGATTAAGAGCTGTGCTTGCGTCTCTCACGGTTTGATATGTCAAATAAGCATCTAACGTGAATATTTCACCGGTTTGAACTAGAAAAATTCCAATTCGAACTGGTTTTTCTATAGGTTTTTTTTTTCCTTCGTACAATTTGAATTGCTATAATGTTTTTAATTCAAACCGGTCCAAACATCACATAAAAGTTTTGATATGCGAAGTGAAAAAGCGTTGAGATTGAGGACGTATGGTTGGACCACGGCGGGGACTCGGGGTCTTGGGCAGGTAATATTGAGAAAGATCTATGCGTGGCCAAGGCCCAAAGACGCATGTGTCTAATCCGTTCTCTAAACGATGTGGCTAATCTTTGCTTGTTGATTGATTGTGATCTTTTTTGGTTTTGGCTGTTTGTTTGGAAGTGCATACAAAATGGGTTCTGCATGTGCTTAATAGCTTCACAATGATGGTGGCGGTCACTATCGAATGTTATAAAGGGAATGTATGACATTTTTAAGTCTTCTTGAATGTTCAGCATTTTGCTTAGGGAAAGCGCAAGTTAACCCCTAAGTTTTAATTTTGCATAAAATATCCTTGATTTAATTTAAAAAAGGGCTATAGAGCGCGGCTAAACAGACGGTGACTAATAAGTTGTGACAGCTCTCGTGCATGTCAGGTGATTGTCTAAAATTTCAACCTCTACTCATCAAACATGTGACGTGTGTGAGAGCATTTTGATTCGAATTTACATGCCCTAGTTGATTTTGGACTTTCAAACGTTCATGGAGAATTTGTTAAAAGTTCAAGGACAACTTATGAATGTGTCGTAATTTGAAAGGGCAACCTAAAAACAGGGCAGAAGTGTCAATACGTTGTCGTTTGTTTATTTATTTATTTTAAAAAAAACCCCCATCGCAAAACAAACCCACAAATTTTGTGGTTGCAGACTCTGATAGTAATTTCACACTCCCTTTAAAGTTAAAAGGTCTTGAGTTCGGATTTCCCTTTCTCAAGAAGAAGAAGAAGAAGAAGAAGAAATTCTAGAAAAGGTTTTTATCAACTTTGAAAGTTCAATAACGTATCTACACCTAATTCTTCTATACATGAGGTGGCAAGTAGCATTTTGGCTTGCATACAGTTACTTTCAGAAATTTATGGAGAGCAAGCACATGACTAATTTTATGGAAAATGTTGCTTCAATGTCATTTACAAGTCCTTTTCATTTGCTTATTCAGTTGAGAGCTCATCATTATTCATCATTATTGTGGTCAGCACAATGTTCTCCTGTTGTGCTAATTTTTGCATGGAACATTGTGATCTGCTTTTGAATTCTGGGGTTGGTCATGTGGTTCAGGTTGATTCCATCTTTTGCTGAGATGGACTTTGTTTGCCTCATTCTAAGCGTCTAGTTTGGTCACCTCTTGAGCCCTTTACAGAGTGGCTCCTGCACCACATGATCCACTTTTTCATTTCATTTTTGTCTTGCCTTGTCGGCATGTTATACAGACTTTTATTTGCACTGCTTGGTGAAAGTTAAAAGAGAAGGGATTCTATGAGGAGGTCTATTCTCAACTTTGTGGTGTCCTTTTCTCTTCCATATTTTTATAGGCTTTCATTTTCATTTGAGCAATGCTACAATGCGTTCTAATTATTTATGATGCTTGTGCAGCTTAAATCTCCATTCTTAAAAATACAATTATTTTATCGATTTTTTCAACTTTTATTAGGTGACAGCTGATAGCTTTTTTTTTTTAATGGTTCAGATTATTATTATTTTCACCATTCAATAGCTTAAAATGAGAGGTATGCGAATGATTTTTCTTAAAAAAATCTTGAGGCCGTTATGATAAACCCATTTTGTTTAGCTTAATAGTCTAACAGCAAAAGTAAATAGGGATTATAGGTAATTCTATACCAGAAGTGCTAGCAACACTTTTTTTTACATTCTTTTTATTCACAACCTGACACGTAGACTCTACTATCTTCTTTTCTATATAAATAATAATTTATAGTGTTAGTAGATTCTACGTGTCATATAGTGATTAGAGAAAGTATAAAAGAGAATGAGATAAAGAGTTTTGCTAGCACTCTTCATCCGATATAAACACGTGTAGTTTACATATCTTGATATCACAAAACTTGCAATAAGACTTAGGTCAAGTTATGACTTAAATTCATCAACCCCTTCAAGAGTGTATTTTTAGACTCACTACATGGGGCATTTTTTCCAGACCCCCATAAGATTGAAGATCTCTTCTCAGTTCTCATTTGAAAGCCCATATAAATGCATTGAACAACTATAGCTAGCAAAACGTTATTTGCTAATTACAGTCATTATAAGATGGAGAACACTTGAATCATCCATATTTGGGTCATTAGAAGTAGGTAAGAAAAGGGGTTGTTAACGCAACAGTGATAAGCTTATATTAATTTTTTTCCCCTAGTGGACCACAAACAAATGTGTGGTCCATAGAATAAATATATGGTCCAAGAAAAATGTTGGTTAGTTAAACATTAATGAAGGGGCTCATAGTTTTTAATATTGTCCTTCTCTTTTATGCACGGCAAAAATCTCAATTTGCTGCCCCCACATATCTTTATGCGTGAATCCTCTTTGGGACTATGTAGAATATTATTTATGGCAGATTAGGGTCGTTTCGTTGTTGCATTTTTGGTCCTTTTCTTTTCTTTTTTTATTCTTCCCCTTCTAAAAATGTCTCTTTGTATTTGCCTTCGCTGTTTTGGTACTTTCTTAGGATGTGTCTTCAATCAATTCGTGGAATTAATATTTCGAGTTTCAACTTACTTGCACTGAACCACAAATGTGGCAGTTGACTGCATTGGGCTGTCTCCAAGTGATTTGATAGATCGGCGGTTTCAAATTTGAATTCTGTAGGTAGCCACTACAAAAGAAGAAGAAAGATTTTTAGTTGTAATAGTTTTTAACAAAACTTTTAAAACTTTTAGTGGCTATTTGGTTGAATGGTAGGAATCACAGTTTTTATCATAAACTCAGTTGTGAACATAAAGTTCTGATATGGTTTTCACCATAAACTCAGTTATGAATATAAAGCTCTCACATGCTACAGTAACGATAAAAAAAAATGTTATAATGTAAAGCTCTCATGTACTACAGTAAAAGTTGTTATAGCTATCGGTTCCCACCACCCTTCCAAACAACCTTTTATTATTAGTCATATTTTTTTTCTTGTAATTAATATGTGTTAGGTCATAACTTCAATTCAATTTTTGTTGCGGTTAAAACTTTTAATTACGAGGCTTTAGTTACGACATGTTTCTGTGACTAAAAACTTTGTAGTTTAAAAGTTTTAATTATAATAAAAATTTATTTAAAGTTGTGACTAAATGCATATTAGCCAGATAAAAATAATATAATTAAAAATTTCGTTAAAAAACATTGTGACTAAAAATTCAATTTTTTATAGTGGGCATTTGAGACTAATAGATGGGGGCTGCCACTGCCTAATAGAGGCAGAAACCGGGGCCACCGGAACTATCTGTGCGTTGATTGAAAGAGGAGGGAAAACAACTCAAATTCCAGAGCAAAAATAGGAAGATTCTTGCCGTTCAAAATGGAATTTTTCTAAAGATCTATTGCCCTATTTTGCATGTCCTGCTCCCAAAATACAGAGAGACTTGCGAGGGCAGATCCTGGTTATTTTAAACTTCCGGCTCAATATTCATCACCCTTAGTGAATGAGGTGATGCTCTGTCTTCAATGCAAGTAGCCGCAGCCTAATGCGGATATTTCCAAACACATACGAGCATCCATAGTCATGCATAAGGATAACTACAATTAATTACCATGTCATACATTTTTTTGATAAAAAATTCACTTGCATGGAAAAACATTCAACTTAATGCCCAATTGGGCATTCTCTCTCATGAACACGTGTTCTTGAATGTGTTGAATAGAAAAATAATTTTCCTTTTCACGTCAATTTTGTGAAGTCTATTTTCTATTTTCAATTGCGAGAGAAAATGAACCTAAATAATAATTTTTCTTTGAAGCAAAAATCCCCTTATAATTGAGAATTTCAAAGAGCATTGTAACTGAAGATATACGCAATATAAGAGCAACCCAACATTCATACAAGTACGGTTTTTAAATTTTATCTATTATGTTTACTTATTAAAACATTAGATGTTTTGTACAAATAAAAATTGGTTGTAAAAAAATAGAATATTGCTCGTAATTAGAACTCTATTCACAATAGGGTTGTTCAGAAAAAACCAAAAACCAAAAACCTGGTACCAGGGCGAATCAGCCGAGACCAACTATGGTTTTCCTCCAATCGGCATCATCTTTTCTATTCTCTCAAGTTTTCTTCCAAAGATAACCATATTTTAGATTTTAATTATGTGTTCTAAGTAAAATTATTAACTTTATTGCGATTGCAAGCATAATCCAGAGGCATTTTCATATATGACTCAATCACAAAATGTAAAGTTCAAATCTCTACTCCAAATTAAATAAAAAAAAAATCATTAACTTTATTATTCGCCGAGTTTGATTTTTGGTAATAGTATTTGGTTTATAACAAAATAAATATATACTTTTCTTTGTTCTTTTTTAAATTTATGTGTGTGTATTTCCTGTGTGTAGCTTGGAGAAAATGGATGAAATTTTAGATTTTATTTTGCCAGTGAGATGAATTTTTAGGTTTTCATTGTGGAAAATGTGGACTTTAGTAAGTTTATTGCTTTTGCAGGAAAACAATCTCAAATTGACTGGAATCAACAAATTAATTTGGATCGGTGTTTGATAAGACATAGGAGCGACTAAATCATTTGTCTTTAAAGTTGTAATTAGCCTATCAATTCCAAACATCACCTAGGACCAAATTCATGAATCTATCTCGAAGACAACTTGTTTGGACCTTTACTTCAAAAAGTCTCTTATGAGTCCGCACGGACAAACAATAGATGGACGATGTTAGTAATTTTTTCGAGCCCCAAAGCACATAGGCCGCCTCTCAAATGCATCAACCCCTATTCCATTGGTTTCAGTTCCTTATTTTGTAAAAATCAACTGGTCAATAAGAATTTACACAACCAAGAGGCTCAATTATGCAATTATACTTCTAAAAATACAACGGGGCGTTTGTTTTTGTTATCATAATTTTTGAAAATATTTTTACACATTTTTTAAGGTAAAAATTTTAAAAATATTTTTAGTATAATTCTTAAAAAAAATTTATTTTTTAAAACAAAAATGTTTTCATCTATTTTTCAATAATACAAAAAGCCTCAACATTTTTGCTAAATAAATTAAAACTTTACCCGTACAATCTCGGATTACATCGAGCAACAAAATATAGACCAATCGGGTTCCGCATGTATTCAACCACTACTCAAACGGCCGACCATATGTTTTGCCGACAGAACCAATTGCTATATCAAACGGCTGGGGGGACATGTTGGGGACACGTGGCGATATCAGTGCTCATACTCTCTCACCAAACGAAATTTCGGCTGTGAAAGTCGGTGAGACTTGAGAGCAATTATTGTTTATAGACAGGGAGAGCGGAGAGTTTGTGGGGTCAGCCTTCCCACGTGGATTATTATAACTTGTCGGTCGACTTATTGAGAGTGGCGGGCGGTGATGGTCGGTCCGTCGCACATCATAAACGTGATACTTGTGGGATATTTGTTATCAAATCCTAATTATTGAAGAATAAACTTATAAAAAAAAATTTAATTACAAAAATTTATAACACTTTGACCTAAACCTCAAAACATAACATCCATTTCTTATAAGGTATAAACTGTTAACTTAAAGATATTTTAATAATTTTGGTTATAAAAAGAACTATAAAAGTTAAAATTATAATAAAAATAGTCTTTATTGACGATTGGTAAAAAAAATAATTAAAACCATTATACTATTAAAATCTTCCCTTTTTGACATGTTTTCTTCAAAATCTTATTTTTTGAACACCTAAAAAGTATTTTAAAATTTTAAAAGTTAAATATATTAGTGTAACGAAAAAGAATATAACATTAATATATTCAATATAACAAAAAATATAACACAAAATTTTGAAAGAGAAAAAGACTTTGACAGTAATAATAAAATTTCTTTCATATTTTTGAAGATTTTATTAGTATTTATACCTTTTAAAATTTTAAAATATG
This sequence comes from Artocarpus hirsutus, assembly GCA_946598075.1. NCBI lineage: Eukaryota > Viridiplantae > Streptophyta > Magnoliopsida > Rosales > Moraceae > Artocarpus > Artocarpus hirsutus. The sequence continues at coordinate 24,308 of CAMOHE010046268.1, read as the reverse complement.
TTTTGACTGTGAAAAAAAGTTTATAAAATTTTAAAAGAAATTTCAATATATCAAAAAAAGAGGTATTCGGATAGTAGTATGTTTTAATTTTTTGTTTTTAATTATTAATAAAGGCTATTTTTATTATAGTCTTAATTTTTTTGCTGTTTTTATGAATAGGATTATCAAAATACCTTTAATTTGAAAATTATTTGTCAATTTGTTGTTAAAATTTTAACAGAGGGATCATTTTTGTTAACAGTTCATATTTCAAAGGGAATGGATAGTACATTTTGAAGTTTGGGAGGAAAGTGTTATAAAGGCTATAGTTTAGGGGAAATTTTTGTAATTAATCCAAAAAAAGAATATTAAAGAACAATTAGAGAGGTCTCCTCTCTAGGTAGCTGTTTTATCTTTTTGTTTTTTATTTAGTTTTAAATGAAGGGAATAGAATCTTATTTGTTCGTGACTTGTCGTGTTTTAATGCAAGTTTAGTTTTTTTTTTTGTTTTTTGTTTTTTGTGTTTTTGTTTTTGTTTTTTTCAGAGCGTGTTATTATTGCTGTTTGTGAGTTGTATGGATTTGCACTTAAGACAATGCATGTGGACGTTATAACGTATTATTGGCAAGGAACTCATGCTAAATAGTGGACTATATTATATGTACGCACGATATATGCATACATACGTTATGTTTACGTGCATATATATATATATATATATGTACATATAAATTGTCAAAATGAGAGTGGCCTATAATTGGATTGAAACATATATATTTAATGGGAAACATTGTAATGGCACAAAAGATTCGATAAAAAAGAGTAAATGACATGTAGAGTTTCACATATAGATATGGCGATTAATTTTTGTAGGTCTTAGCAATCGCAAAAAAAAAAAAAAAAAGGGGTTTGTTATTAGCTGGAGAGACCAATTTAATTGATATGTCATGTAATATAGATATTTGTACGGAGTTTACTCTAATAAAAATCACTAATTAAAAAAAAACCAGTCCGCTTTACAGAAGAGTCTTGTGAAAATGAAGGAAACGAGAGGGCTAATTCCCATGGTCAACATTAATCTTCTTGTTATTCTTTGATTACTTTATCAACTTAATAATCAAACAGAAGTTATTTTATCAAGAGAGAATCTCAACTATATACTTGCATGCATACATAGACACATATAAATATAGGTAGGTACAAACATAAATGAGCTTTTTTACATTAACAAAGTCCACGAGCTTCTAATATTAATAATAAAATAAGAAGAAAATTTATAATGCATGTTTTGTCAATGACGGTATCCGTAAGACGTTGTGTTTGAGGAAGTTTCTTCCGCCGTCAGTTGATTGAAATTAAAATAAAAACATCATCATCAAGTTCTACTATTAAAAAAACATAACATAAGGTCCTAATTATTATTATTATTATTATTATTATATAACAATGTTTCTAAGGGACATCAATTTTCCATAAATGCACAAGTTTATCATGGAAGGACATCGCTTAGAAAGAAGGAGATTTGGTCACATCGCATTTTGTTAATTTTGCACTATATATATGCTGTTTTTTTGGTCCAATTTATTGACTTTAATCTTCTTAGGGGATAGTTCTTTTTCCTTTTTCCTTTTTTGTGGGTGGCTAGTAAGAGTTCCTTAAGAAATAGGTTTGTCTTCTACCGTGAGAAGGGCATAGATAGTGTTTTCAGGAAAAAAAAAAAAAGGGCCGGGGGGAGAAAAACAACCACCTCTCAGGTTAATCATTATTATTTGGACTTTATCAGTAAGAAAATAATTAGGTTGATGACTTGCGTTAATCTTTTTCTGTAAAAGGAAAGAAGAATGTATTGGTTAAGGACCAGGTGATCATGTTAGTGTCATGGGGCGGTTTGTACACAAAAAATTGTTTCTTTATGGACAAAAACAACTTTATTTCATTTTTTTCACATTATTTACATAAAATTACACGTTTCTTAAAAAAAAAAAAAAAATCACCCTTTAGGATAATGCGTTGCATGCATGAAAAAAAAGTTCCTCCTAATCCACATTGTTATTTTAAATTAGTTGATTATTAAATATGAGTGTGATTATAAATAATAGCATATTATTTGCGACGGTCAATGAATTAGCCCGTTGATATTCTGGTATAAATGTATGTATCTATGTGTATGTGCATATATATATATATATATATATATATATATATATATATGAGGATGTTGAGGCTCACATTGCTTTGCCGGCTGACAGAGCTATGACTAAAAAGCGTTAGCTGTTTTTGACTTGGTGTGAGAATATTCCACGTAAGCTTCTCAAATCAAGACACAACACTAACAGACTCGATAACATTGCAAGAGTTGTATGTGTAATGTAATAGATATTTACATATTTGTATATCTCTAAAACTGTAAACCAAAAGCGACCACGCGATCTAGTTACTTTGGCATTATTTAATCATTTTGAATCGTCATCGCCACAATAGTAATTTGCTTCTTTAGATTAACCCAAGTTGCATATATATATGTATATATATATATATATATATATATATATTGTATATGTGCCCTAGCATGTGCCTTTTTGGGCAAATATAAAATGAAACATGAGTACATGTGTGGGACACATGGGAAAAAAAAGGGGAGTTTGAATTAAAAACTTGGGTTCTATACATCAAATGTAAGCCGACTCAACTAATAAAACAATTCCCCTAAAAAAAAACTAATAAAACAATTTCTATTAAAAAAATAATAAAATAAATTACTTAAATACTGTGCTATAAGGTATTGATGAATTTATTAACCTTCATAAAAGTTGCAAATAACTAATATATATAACGAGCAACAGATATATCCTTTCTCCAATTTGTAGTCTATACGAATCCGGAAAAGTAAGAATATCTATGGATTAAAATATATGAATATATGTATTTATAATTGTAGAGGTCGTTACATTCTTAGATTTTAGATTACCTTTTCTACCAAGTATCAACGAGCTAAATAGGGTAGATGCGTCCAACAGTCCATTTTCAATTACTAAATGACCGTTAATTGATCTGAACCCTTGTCTTTAAAAAGAAAAAAAAAATGGAAAACGGTTACATAATACATCTTAAGGTACTAAAAATTGTACCATAGTTTTGTCTTCTTAAAAAAAAAAAAGAAAGAAAGAAGAAAGAAAGAAAGGTGCTAGAGGGGATAATTTATTTGTTGTAATAAAAAATGTATGTCCTAAGGAGTAAAATGTTGTAATATATTTTTAGAGACATTTTATCAATAAAGAATTTATTTGTTGTTCATATACCAAATGTTGTCCTCTTTACATTCATATTTGTTGAATGTATGTTAAGCAAGCAAAAGCCTGAGACTGTCAGTCTAAACCTTTAAAAATCAAGCATATGATGGACAGATTATACGGAAGACATAATTTTAAAGGTGATGGTCTAAATTATAAGATCCGCTATTGAGGGAATAAAGTTGGGCACTTTATTCATGCTAAGATTATTATGTTGTCTACATCCCTAATGGGAGATGGCTTGTATTGGCTATCGGAGTTGGACTCCACGAGTAGAAACATTGGTATATTATCATAGGTGACAATGTATTAGATTAGGACATAAAGTGGAATTGATTTAGATTAATAATTCTATCTGTGCAAATCAATTCACTTTAGACAATCATATGTGTGTATCTTAATCCTAAAATGACTAATGGGCCCGTTATCTTGTTTTATATCTTTTGATGCAGCAAAGGGTGTTATTTTGACTTTGTGATGGTATGCATACCAGTATGTTGGAGACATAACTCTTGATAGTGTAGACCTATTATTCACATATATGGAATCCATAGCTCTATTGGTGGAGTCAATGATATTCTCTTATATGCGTTATCTTGTAATTGAAAAACTAGAACGCTCAACCATTTAGATGCATAGGTATAACCGAATGGTATATTGTCTTTAGATAGTAAGTTTTCCAATGGTGAGATAACAGAATGTAAGATAAAAATAATTGAGAAGGTAAGATGGAATTTATCCTTAAGCCGATTATGAATATCCTATGGGGATACAACATATTATGTTATGTCATAGACACTTAGCTAATTTAGAGCCTCGTAATTTTATATAATTCGAGTGTGCAGCACTAAACTTTTAGTGGAGTAGCGTTAAAGTTGATAATTATAAAATATGTATCTGGGATGTTAAATTTTATAATTATCGAAGCTTAAATTATGTAGGTATATTAGGTCTCCTTTGCTAGCTCATAATAAATCCTATAACGATACGGCATGCTTTTCTAATAAATTGATGACTTATGTCAAATTATTAGATTAACTAAAATTCAATAAGATAAGATAATTCATGCCTGTTTATCGGTTGAATTAATTTTGTAAATTAATTCAAGATAAACTTGTTGAATAATTGGAAATATTTATTGTCCTTGAGATTATTCAAATATGACTGTTTTAATCATATAAGTTCTATATTGGGTTTATTTGAATTAAAACTTAGGGTCTATCCAAAGAATCTCGAGTGGGAAATAAAAGATTCTCAGGGATTATGTTATCGCAAGTTCGACAGGTTGATCTACTAGTTCGGTTTATCGATGGTGTAAGTTCGGCAGGCCGATCTGTTAGTTTGGCAAGCCGATTTGTTAGTTCGGTAAGTCGATCTAACGATAATATGATCACGTATTTTTGACATGATTTTATTAGAAGTTGCTCTATATTTGAATTTTTAAGGCCTTATCTACTAATGACTAACCTTGGGTCCCACCTCTATAAATAGGGAATGAGTTTTTTCAGTTATTTAAATCAGTTGAAAGATTTAGAGTGAGTACTCAAGTGTTAGATTGTCATGTCCAAGAATACGGGAGGTGACATGGAAGTTGATTAAGTTAATTAAGAAGAAATTTGAATAAAAATATAAGTTTAAGAATTTAATTAATTATAAAAAATATGATAATTTAAAATCCTTTTTAAACAAACATTTATAATAATTTAACAAATAAGATAGAAATAAAATGAAATAAAACATTAAAAAGGGTAAAAAGGGTACCTGTTAGGTCCCACCAGCCCACAACGTGAGCACACACATAATATGAACAATAAATTATTACAGTCATAGTCCAACATGAGAAATAAAATTTAAATAGCATTGAGTTACTACAGCTACTAACTTACTCAAGATCTTCTATTGCTTACGAGTTTGGGCAGTGGACTCTCCGTCGGTTCTAAGTTGGATTTCACCTAGAAGGGGAAGGTTTGAAAACAAGTAAAAAGTGAGCGAAAAGCTCAGTAGGACTAAGGTTTAAAAATGGGTAATTAATTTAAATACAAAATTTACCGTTTTAAGAAATAAATAGAACAAATTTTAATAAATAAATAAATAAATACTTAAATAAATAAATAAATAATTGAAGAAATTTATTTAAACAAGTCTTAACAAAAAAATGTTCGTCCAGAAAGTACCTTTACATTCTTTTCCAGGCAAACCATGATAATCACCACCGAAATGGCCTAGTTAGGTTTTGAGACTTGCCCCTAAGGTCGCGCGCTACATGACCATATGGCATCATGCCTATATATATATATATTTATATATATTTCTATTATTATTATTTAAAACCCACTTGCCAAGTATTCTTAATTACATTCATTATTCGATTCATTATGAGCATGTATCCTCTGACAATTAAGGAAAATTTGCTAAGAGGTTTATCTAATATGTTCCTTGGAATTCATTTTAAAGAAACCATGTTGTGGCCAGAAGCCCCATTTTGAAAACATTTAAAACGTTATGTCATTTATTGAAAACATTTTGATAGAATTCCTTTTGAGATCAAAATCCTTTAAAGACAAGGTTACCAAAAAAGAGGGATAGAAGTCCTACCTCAACATCCTGTATCGTGACTTAGTACCGTAGTCTTGCTCTGCTATACGTTAGCTCCACGGAACTACGAACCACCTTAAACATAAATTAAGCTCATCAATTTCTAGCTTAGGATATTTTATGTTATTAATCTACTTCATGGTGTCCTAGTGTGTCATTTAAGTCCACAAAATCATATTGGAGGTTTAAAATCTCTTTTGGGCTTCAAAACAGTGAAAACTGGTGAAAAATAACAAAATTCCACATGCCCGGTCGGCCTGTCGGTCACCCTGGTTTGACCGGTCGAACTGTGTAATTTGGCTTGTCGGAAAGCCAAGTCCGGTCGGTCGAACTTTTTTAGGTTCGGCCTGCAGGTCGTATGAATCCTGCCTGTCGAACTCATGAATCTGGCCTATGGAACTGGAAAATTCTAAAATTTTCTAGGCATGGGTCTCAGCCTCTATGAGCCTAAATCTTCATTTCAACTTGTTTTTCTCAGTTCTCAAGCATAGAAAACATCTATAGATGATAGAAAAATATTATAAAACACTTTTGGACTATTTTAAACAAGATTTGTACAAAATTTTGAATAAATCTGAAAATAATGAAAAATAGATAAAAATAAAAAATCTTGATTTAAATCCGTTTTTGATCAAACAAAGCTTAAATTCTAGTTATTTTAAGTTCCTCTAACTTAGATTAGAGGTTTTCTAAGTTTAAATGAACTTAAATTTCAAAATGCTAAGAAAATTAGAAAAATGTAGAAAAGTTTTGAAATTTAAAACTAATCTCGAATTGGAACTTTAAATCGAGTTGGTGATTGCTAAATTGCTTTCCTGAGCTTCCAATCTAGTTGAGAAGCAAAGCTTGAGCTCAAATTTTTGAATCAAAAAGTAAAAGGGGAAAAGAGAGAGAGAGAGACGGGCAGAGACAGGGAGGGAGGCGAGAGAATGAGTGAGGGGAAGAGGGAAAGGAGAGAAATAAATAGAGAGGAAGAAAGAGTAGCCTGAGGAAGGAAAACCATGTCCTGTACACAGTTTTTCCTTCGTGGGACTTGTTGGTAATTTAACAAATCGTTTTGTTTTAAAAATTTAAAATAACAATTAAAAATAATTTAAGATAATTAAAAATCATTATAATAATTAAAAATAACATTGATTTAGAAATTCCATAAAATGAATATGGCACACTAATCTACCATTTTACACACTAAAACTACCTAATTAATTTTCGAGGCGTTACATAGATACTCTAAAACTCCATGAGGGTTATATTGTTCACAATCACAAACTTTGGCTCTAGGCCTTCTCAATTGGTTAAAGGGAGAGTAATTGGAAAGAGCTGTACGATGTGTGCCCACACGCACTCTGATCGTGGATATAGAATAGCAAAAAAGATCAATTGGTTGGAACTTTTTTGGAACATTCTTCTCTACATTGACTGCAGGAGCTCAGCATACAAAGATTAGTAAGATCTGATTAATTTATATACATAGCATGTTAAACTTGTGTTTTGAAAAATACACTGATTTTAAAAATTTTAAAATTCTGCTGCGTACTCGTTTTCTAACAATAATGTCAACAGTTGAAACAATCACTTGCTTACCTCAAAATTAAAATTAAAAAAAAATCACTTGTCTAAGACATCGTTGTATATATATATATATATAAATGGAAATAGCCTCTCAGATTTACGCTTAGAGACGGGCATGACTAAGGTAGGTGAGGTCCAAAATTATTTTTTGTAGGGGGTTTGGTATTGCTTGACTCCCAAGAACATCATGCAATAACTCTTCTGGTTTAATTTGGCCAAGCTAAGCTATTTCATTGAAAAATATGTAACGCATTTACGATCTCGCCTACAATCTGTTGGACGGTTACACAATGAAATGGACATCCATCTAGAATTTTAAGTTATGACACATAATTTCAAGGGGGACATATATATATATATATATATATATATATATTTATATATATTATATTTTAACCTGAACTATAAATATGTTATTCAGAAAAAAGAACAAAACAAAAAGGAAAAAGTTCTATATATGTGTTGCTCTTCGTCACTTAAAAGATATATACATATATATATATATATATATATATATATATATATATATCTTGAACAGTGATAGAGCTATTCGTGATCAAGTGGAGGCAGCCACCTCACTGAATTTTTCAAAATTAAAATGTGTCTCATTAAAATTTTAACTTTTCAATTTTACTCTCACTAAAGTTTAATATTTTCATATATGCCCCATTGAACTTTACTTATTTATTTTCCTTCTATATTTCTTCTATAAACAACTTTTATCCCTTTGTTTATTAGCTATTGTAATGTATTTTATGATTTACATATGCAAGAGATTTTTATGGTGTTTTTTTTTTCTTTTTTTTTAATCATCTTTATACCTTACATTTTCATATACTTTATATTTGAAATGTATTACATTAATACCTTCACGTGTCAAATTCATGTTAAATATTTACCTCATTTTGGCCAAAAGTCTGGTTTAACTACGAAAATGACCTAAATATTCTCATATTTTACAATTTTTTGTTATTCTTTTTATTTAATTAAGGACATTTAGATTTTTTATGGTCAAAATTGAGAATTCTAAAATAATTTGAAATTTGAAAGTAGAAAAAGTATTTTAAAAAATCCAAATATTTAAGGTATGATTTTTATAACGTCAAATTGCAAGTACAAAAAAAAAACAAAAAGGGGTCTTTCTACGTAGTATATCATTGTCAACATGATCAAAATCATAATAAAATAAAGAATATACAAAATAAAAAATTTTAGAGATTTGACATGTTAAGACAAAGCCCAATCGGTAAGTTATTTTTTTTTCCCCTATTGTAAAGTTCTTTACATATAATTAATAGTTCTTAATAAAATATTGTTCTATAATTTTTTGTGTATTTTTACGTCATTTATTTTTTTTAAAAAAAATACTAATATATCACTAAGCCCCCACTGAGATGGGAGGACATGGCGCCACCACTGATGTTGAAGTTGTCAACGCAGTTGGTAAAGAAAGATTTTGAGAAGTGAAGTTAGAGTCTTCATTACTCACGGTGACAATTATCATGACAGTCTCCATTAAAATTGTCACATGATGTATATACTCTTGAACATTAAGCATAGTCCTGTTTAAATTATACTAAAAAAATTTTACAAAACGATTTAAACTAAAAAATTTGATTCTATATATTTAGTTTATAAGTTTAAACAAAAATAAATAAATTTTTATGAGATAAAATATTATAAATATAGTTTCAACTGTGGTTCAAACTAAGAACCAAAACAATTAGACTTCATGTTAATTATGATATAAAAACTTTAGTAGTATATAAAAATTTTAAATTATGATATTTTTTATTTTATATTATAATTCATTAGACTTCATGTTAAGTTCAAAATGATTTACAAACGAACGTACATGTTAGGAATTTAAAGCCCAAATTCACTATTTGAAGGCAATAAGAAAAAGAAAAAATTACAATATGTTTAAAATTTAATACAATATTTAAAATATTTTAAAAATATTTTTAATGATATAATAATTATCTTAATAATATTATATATTATATTATATAATTACATATAAATATTTTAATAATATTATTATAAAATATTTATAAAATTTTTACAAATTAAAATTATATTTTAATTTAATAAATATAATTAGGCCAATGATCCTATCAACGTTAAGAAAAATTGCTAATCAGCGAAAGGAGACGAAAATGACATGGACCGGATCACATGGACATCATGCCAGAGCTCGTTTCCTCTTATCCAATACCAAAACAACATGTAATACAAATGGGACCCACTGATCCCCCAATCTTAATCTTAAAGAGAAAAAAAGGGTCCAAGCCAACTCAAACCACCCACTTACGCCACGATTTTGCTAGAAAATAGTATTTAACTTTATCCCCCTGAAACCAGTGAGTGCTAGCATTTTTAACGTCACTGGGGAATCCAAAATAAGTGTGGCGCAGGCTTGCCACGTGTCGCCCAATTTCCATCCAATAAAAAGATGCCACGTCTGCGAAATGTACCGTGATTAGGTCTGTAATTCCGACTGGGGTTGGCATCAATGAGGGCGTATAAATAATTAATAATTATTTTTTGATAAAATAATTAATAATTATTAAAGACAATAATGTAAAAACGCTCGTGGGCGGTCTGGCCAAGTCTGCAATAATCGAGTACTTCTCTCTCTTCTCTGCTCACATCGGCCCTCTTTTTCTCTAATTGTCCGCTGGGTTTTTTCACTTTAGTTCCTCATCTTGTTCGCTGGATTTGTTTGGAACACGTATTGTGGACCACCCCAGTGACTCGTGGGTTACTCTACGCCATTTTAACGAAATCATATTGTTAACTGACAGGGTTAATTTTGTAAATGATGCATGACAAATACTGTCGATATGACTCTAGCCCATGATTTATAAAACGTCTTACACGGTGTTTAAGTTAGCAGTGCTGCAGGAGCAGTTATAAACAATATAAAATTTTTATATGTTATAATAATAATAAAAAAATTATTATAATATAAAATTTTTATATATTATAATAAAAATAATTTTAACCAATAATTTTTATCATATTTTCAAACATCCTCTTAAACTTTAATTCTTGATCCATCAATTTGTTTCGTTTTATAAATGATGCATGAAGTATATTATCAATATGACTTCAGTCCGTGGTTTATAAAATATCTCGAACTTTAAATCTCAATCCGTCAATTTGTTTCATTGGAAGAATAGTATTTACATTTTTGTGACAGAATACGTACACATTTTGGATTCTATTAATAAAACATTACTTTGGTCAGCAACACCTATTTAATTTTTTTTTTACACCAAACTGATAAAAAACATTTTGAAACAAACTGATAAGGGATTAAGTTTGGGATGTTTTTTAAGCCAGTACAAACTAAAGTGGGAGACAACAAAATTCAAAGCCTATTTGCGAATTAATTCCAATTTATAATTAGGATGGCAAGGTGAATGACTCAAAATGAACATTCACGTCACTTTAACTTATCAATTATAAGTCCAAATTTATAGTTTAAAGCAAGTATTGTGATAGTACAATATAATAGAATTTTATTTTAATAATTTTTTAGAATTTAAAAATGAGAGATTCATAATCTGCAAAAATTAACGTTAAATTATGCCTGTAACCACATAATGAGTGTGTTTGAGAATGTAGTTGGAACTTAAAGTTAGAATTTGAACGTTATAGTACGTAAGAGCTTTACACTATAGCAACTTTTACTTTATATTATAGCACGTAAGATCTTTACATTGTAACAGTTGAAAATAATAAGTTCTAGCTTTATTGCCAAACAAAGCTGATATACTTGTTAATATAAACTAATAATGCATAAAACATCAAGGTTGGTTTTGGATTAATTAGGTTTGTTAAAACATTTACTCCCGGCCCACCTTTTAACTTAAAGAAAAGAATTATGGTACACAATTAATCGTAGATGTCATGAACGCCAGATGCTGAATACATTGTTTGTTGGACTCGCAATTCAACAAAGTTATATGGTAGTATTGGTAACAAATAATAGATGAAGTAATTAACGATAATGTTCATTTTGGATCAAACTTGTTAGAATATGAAGATTATAGATCGTTTTTCACTCTTTCAAAATCAATTAGTTGCCGACGTAAGAGCTTGCTGTGTAGTTTTTCTCAGTAAAAAAGGTGCTCAAAATTATGTGTGACATGGTGTTTAAACTTTGAAGTAAAGTATAGGTTGATACGTGTAATATTGACCATTTAAAATGATAGTTGCATAATTCAAAAAAAAAAAATGATAGTTGCAAGTCTTTGGCTGTAAGCACAAATTAAAAGAAAAAGTGTGTGTGTGTATATATATATATATATATATATATATATATAAAATTTCCATTTTCCTTGTCCATTGAGACAAATAAATGGTGAACTTTAAATATGGCAACTGAATAGCTCCTTACCTTTCCTATAATTACTTGCAAACTCTTGTGAAAAGTGATAGAACATGATCGATAAACTGTTACTTTTCAATGGGACCTTGGACACTAACATATTTATTCGTGGCTTATTTAGAAGTAACATACAAAAAATTTATTTCCCAAAAAAAAACTAAATATTTAGTATAAAGGATAATTGAATAAAGAACATTGTTCCCGCATTGATCACATGTATGTTAGTCTAAGTTCCAACTACATTTGTTTTTCCAAAAGAGCATTAGTTTTCACTCTTTGAATTGTGTGAAAGCAACTACCGTAAACAATATATCAATGGGCCTTTACACAAATGCCAAAAAATAAAAAGTAGATTGATTTATACAAAAAAAAAAAAAAAAAAACACATTTATAGAGAATGTCACTACCAGACGATCAAGACTCTTTCTTGGTGAAGTGGGAAGACAGCACTAAATCAGACGGGCACAGAAGAAGAAGTGGCTTCATCCGACCGGTGAGATAGTTCGATTTCTAGTCAGCTAACTGCAAATCCAATAGAGAAATTGTTTTTATAATTCTTTCCTGATAGAACGATTTCTTGTTAGCCACGAAACAGATAATCCAAGTATATGGTATTCTAAACATATCATACAAAAGTGTTTGATGATATGAAGTTGAAAAAAATACACATAAAATTTGAAGGGATTAAAATGTAAAATTGTTATGATGATAACTTAACTTTAAATAAGTGTAACATGCACTACGATACTTTTTGAACCGTAGCAATTATGAATCCAAAGGATGACATTCAGCATAAAAAGCTGGATATCAATGAATTCTAATTTCAAGGAATCTGATTTCTAGAACTCAAGAAAGAATTTCTCCACTTTCTATGCGTGTATATATATACGTTAATAAAACTCAAACGAGAAAGACTACAAACGTGGTTACATGAGCAGTAAGTGGAACTTGGAAGTACACTAAAGTTTGTAAAAGATATAAATCCCTAACCTATAATGAGAATTAAGTTACTCATTTTTGCATTCGGCATCATCATGTATTCTTATCCACTCTTTACTTGGGAAGAAAAAAAAAAAAAAAAACCTTAATCATGACAATAGCGAAACTGTTTTTCAATATCAGTGGGCTGAAGTCAGTGGTCCACTGTTTTGATTCACTTAAATGTTTTTACATACTTCCAAATAGCAAAATGCTAAACGCTAAAGAGGTAACGACTTGATAATATTTTATCACTTTTGGACTGTTTCTAGCATCTGTCGCCTTAAAACATGGTTATTTTTCTTTCTCCAAAAGAAGGGAAAATTCCTTTTCAACAACCCTACGTGACCCATGAAAAAAAGCCCCATAAAAAACTTTTTTTTTTTTTTTTTGTGAAAACCATTTGGTATCCGGATCTACCACATAGAGGTACGACGGCACGAATCCACAAAAATGGTTCCTCAACTCTAGCAGGAGTAAACCCAACTAATCCGGATTTAACCGGGGTCGGACCCATACAAGGAAGCTCTCTCAACACTTGTTTCTCAATATACAAGACTTGAACTCGATACCTTGTTTAAAGGAAAATGGAATCCTTACCACTAAATCTCACAGGTTGTTGGTAAACAACCCTTAATATCACGTATGATGAGAGAAACCATCATGTAAAATAATAATAGGAGCATGTTAACTTTTCAATACTTTGATTTAATGCTTTCGTTGATTATAAGCTCGCTAAAATTCGTTCTCGTTTACTAACCAAGCTACCTATTACATATTTATGTTAACTTCTTGTCTACATAATTTAAGCTCATATGAGATGTTATAATTCATTCAATAATAGGGTCTTCGTGTATATAGCCTTTAGCTAGGTCGAAAAATAAATATGTATTTTGTAAATAGAGCTTAATTATTGTCTTCATGCAGAATTAAGTATCCCCCAAAATTTTTTTTAATAAGGATATATTGAAGTTTATACACACACATATATATATATTTTATTTTGGGTGGAAGGATTTAAAATTTGCTGTGATAAAATCATGTCTAAAACTATCATTAGACTTTGTCCTCAACTATAGACACATGTTTTCTTAATATTACAAATGTTTTTGTTAAATAAAAAATTAGGATTCATCTGTAACAAGTGCATTTAATTCGATCACACTAACTTGAATTCACAATACTTATTTAAATTAACTAAGTTCTTGGCAAAGTCTAACCAAAACTGAGACCCCTACAGTGCATGCTTTAGCTAGTCATTAAAAATAAATTATAGTATAAAATTGTCACATATAACAGTTTTTAATTTAAAAGTTTTAGACTTAATTATATTTTTCAAATACCTTATATAAGTTAGAAAAGTTATCTTATCCTCCAAAAAAACAAAAAAAAAAATTATAAAAATTATTTAGTGTTTGATAATTATAGTTAAAACTATAATTATGGTCATCAAATAAGATAAATCTCTTACCTGAGTGTAACAATTGGTAATAACAACAATAATAAAAATAACTATAATTATGACGATATCTTTTAAACATCTTATTTTTTCTATGACACTATTATTATTATTTTCATTATTGTTGCAATTATTAATCGTTACTAAGTACATTATTTACTACATGTACGATGTTTGCACAACGATGAATGATCATTTATTTTGACAGATGATTACTGACATTTTTTTTTTAAGAAGATGACTGACTGATTTATTTTTTCACACATAACACCACTCAACGAGGCAATAAAAAAAATAGAAAAACAAAAAAAAATGTTTTCAAAAATTTGTAGTAAGTGCGATGCATAGCATAGACTGGGGAAGGAGGGACAGAGAGGGGTAAGTGGGAGGAAGATGGCGTGGTAAAGTCTGGAGTAGTCGGTGAAAGCGAAAGACAGAGAGATGTAGAGAGAGAGAGAGAGATTAAAAGAGCAAATAAATAAACAAAAAAACAAGAACAAAGAAATAAAAGAGAGATTTTATTTATTAAAAAAGGCGTGCTTCAACTTGCATATTAATTAAATCCCAATTTAATCTCATATCAATCCTTTTTCAACGGTCACCCCATCTTCCTCCCTCCTTATATACCCCCTATTCTCCTCGCATTCTCTCTCACTCCAAAACAAAAAAAAAAAAAAAACCCTCTCTCTCTCTCTCTTATCTCTTTCTCTCTCTAGTTTGAGCTGTGTTACAGAATGACGAAGGATTTAGAAGTGACGGAGAGGGGGTCTTTGACGGCCAAGGACTACCACGACCCACCGCCGGCTCCTTTTTTCGACTCCTCGGAGCTGGGAAAGTGGTCGTTCTACAGGGCCTTGATTGCTGAGTTCGTGGCGACTCTGCTGTTCCTCTACGTCACCATTTTGACCGTCATCGGCTACAAGAGCCAGAGCGCCAACGACCCGTGTGGCGGCGTCGGAATCCTCGGCATCGCCTGGGCCTTCGGCGGCATGATCTTCGTCCTCGTTTACTGCACTGCTGGCATTTCCGGTATATATAAACCAAAACAATACAAAATATAAAACTTCTTCTTCTTCTTCTTCTTTTTTTGTAACTTTAATATCTCTAATTTTTTTACTTGTTTAGAAACATTATAACTATACTATTCTGCTATTTATGAAGTTTTATATACAAAATATAAAACTTCTTCTTCTTCTTCTTCTCTAATTTTTATACTTGTTTAGAAACACTACATAGTATACTATTCTACTATTTATGAAGTTATTATACATTTACATATTAGCCAGAATTTTTTTTTGTCTCGTAAGAATCATCACATGAATTCTGTAATATTTCATGAGAAAACTAAAACAATATTACCAGTTATCAGTGTCAGAAAGTGAAATATTAAACAAAAAGAAATTTTTCTGTAAAACTAAATGAGTTCGAGTCAGTCGGTAAATAAAGGACGTTAGCCGTTCTTTGTTGTCCCTGAAACCTTCTTTCAATATGTACATATACATACATACATATATATATATATAATGGAGTTTTACAGGGGAAAAAATTATATTCATGGTGAATACTAAATATATTAATGGTGATATTAAAGCTTCTTGCTTTTTAGGCTTAATTTTCTGATATATATATTTTTTGCAGGGGGTCACATAAACCCGGCTGTGACAATTGGGCTGTTGTTGGCCCGGAAAGTGTCACTGATCCGGGCTGTGTTGTACATCGTGGCCCAGTGTTTGGGAGCCATAGCCGGAGTTGGGCTGGTGAAGGCCTTCCAGAACTCCTACTACGAAAAATACGGCGGTGGGGCCAACGAGGTCTCCGGCGGATACAGCAACGGCGTTGGCTTATCCGCCGAAATCATCGGCACCTTTGTCCTTGTCTACACCGTCTTCTCCGCCACTGATCCCAAAAGGGTGGCACGCGACTCCCATGTTCCGGTGAGCACCTTATAACTTCCTCTCTCTCTCCCGCTCTCGCCGTTTTCTTCATTTTGGTCACGTGTTTTTTCCTTGGAAAAGATAAGATAGGAAGATAAAAAAAATAATAGGAATGTCCATATATATATATATATATATTGTTTAACTTGTTGGATTTAACCAAGGGATAAGGTTACTGCAAAAACGTGTCTTGAAAAAATGTTTCTTTTCTTTAATGAAAATAAATTTGGGAACCCCATAATTTGGGGACAGATTAATGCTTATTAAAAGTAGTATTTAAGTCAGTTTAATGCATTTATTATTTGAAGGCTTCATTGAAGAACTTTCAATACTTCTATTTTTTGTGGAATAAATGAATTTCCAATGTTTAAAACAAAATTTCTTTTTAAGGTAAATGCTTACAAGTGTATCTTCTTTTAGGTAACTTACAACAAGTTTATTGCACATTACAATCTACAACAAGAGTATTATGCATGGAATTTTTGGTGGATACCCTTTTTGGCACTTTCATTCTTGGGAACGAATAATGGATAGAGGGATACCCTTTTGACTCTTTTTTTCTCCTTTATTTACTGTTTTTTATGGAAAGAAAAGATATGTAGAGGATGGTTTATTCCTCCACCTATACTTTGCATATGTTCTCCTCTATTTCCATCTCTTCTGATAAGAAAGTGTACTAGCCTAAAAATTGGTATTGGAAAAAAAACCATATACATTAATTCATTGCCCAAAAAAGAAAAAAGAAAAAAGAAAAGAACAATATACTTATATCTTCTTTCAATTTCTTAGTTGGTTTATTATGAGGTGTTTGAAAGCACTTCCCAGCTAGGAAAAAATAGTGGATACTAGTAATAAGTGAGTAGTAACATGCGCAGGGCCAAGTGGGTTATGTGGTTTATATTTGGAAAAAAAAAAAAAAAAAAAAAAGAAGTAGAAGAAGAAAGTGAACTTGGATTTTGTGGTTAGAATTTGAGGGCAGTATGTACTTAAAAAAAAAAAAAAAAAAAAAAAAAGGGCACTGTAATAATTTTGTTTACTTTACAGAAAGTCGGTTCTACCTTTTTGATCATTTCAATCACATGACGTGTTATAGATTCTCTTCTGGAATTCTCTTGCTTTTTAATTAGTTCATGAATCACAAATGGGTCCTCCTCTTCATTCCCATTGCTTAAAGACAAAACATTCACTGTTTTCCCCTCAAGGACCTCGCTTGTTTTTTACCTATGATTTCCTTAAAAATCTTTTTGAGGGGACCGATTCTCTCTGTCCTTAACCCTACACATCGGAAATTAAATTAAATTAAATATATTTGTTCTTACTTCTCTCTTTTTTTTTTAATTTTTTTTTTATTTATACAAGTTTTGTCAAGAAATTAGGAGCTTCACGTGCTACTACTGTGCCAAACAGTGTTCCTTCATTATCTCAGGGTATATATGTTCACACTTTGTTCTTTTCCCGTGATTAGTCCCATATCATTTATCAGACAGTTTTTTCAAATTTGGATTTGATTTGTTATATTCACGGGTGTGGCAAATTTGGGCTTTGGGGATTGTCTTCTTTATATTATATTCCATGCATTTCTGTGTATAGTTCTGCTCTTTTTTTTTTTTTTTTTGGGGTCCTAGTTTATTTATCTTGATATAATTTGGTCAGTAAAGTACAAAAAATGTTGTATTAACTTATTGATTTCTCTCTCAATCAGCCCCACATTATTAATTTTGATCATCTTTTTAATTTCTCATGATTTTTTTTTAATTTCAATTTTCAAGGTTTTGGCCCCACTCCCAATTGGGTTTGCTGTGTTCATGGTTCACTTGGCTACAATCCCAATCACTGGAACTGGCATCAACCCAGCTAGAAGTCTTGGAGCTGCTGTTATGTACAACAAGGAAAAAGCTTGGGATGACTTTGTTAGTACCACCAATCATATTCTTAACTTTCTTTATCGTTCATAAAAATATTTAATATTGTCATCTTCGTTTTTCAAACAACTATAAATTCACATGGCAATTCTATTATTGTGACGATTTGATTGGTTGAAAAATTAGTGACGATGATTAGCACAATTTTTATTACCTTTATAGTTCATAAAAACATTTAATATTACATGATGGACATGTTCATTTTTTAAACAACTATAAATTCACATAGAAATTCTATTGATGCGACAATTTTTGATTTATTGAAAAATTAATGACGATGATTAGCATGATTTTTTTTTTTGGTCATTAGAATTTCTTATTTATTTCTGGCTTTACACTTTTTTTTTTAGTGGATTTTCTTAGCGGGACCCGTCATTGGCGCAGCCATTGCAGCTTTCTACCATCAGTTTATCTTGAGAGCAGGAGCTGTTAAGGCACTTGGATCGTTCAGGAGCAGCACCCACGTTTGATGATCTGGGGTTGAAGAAGAATTAAGAGAATTCAGAAGGGCTATAATGATAATATGAAAAGAATAAGCATATTTTGTATTACTGTTTTTCTGTGTTTAATCTGTGCTAGTTAGTTATCAAGGACCAATATGGAATTGTAGATGCATTCTGTTGGGGAGAAGAGGAGGGGGCTTTTTGTTGTACCCTGGATGTGACTATATTTTCTCTACGAAACTTCCCTTTGGATGTACTTTTATTTTCTTTTCTTGTCTATTGTTATTTCTTATTTATCTTGTGTCTTCTTTCCTTGTGCTCATTTTACCCCATGCTTCTAAAATAAGCTCTTATCTTTCTTGGTTACCATGTATTTTTTACGTAAAGTCTCTTCCTAATTATCATTTCCATGAGTCATTCCAAACCAAATAAATTAAAGGAAAACAAAAGTAATTGAAAAAGTTATAAAAATAAGAAAAAAAAAAATCTTAGGGGGCACGCGGGAAAAGGAAAATATGACTTGAAAACTGTATGATGAAGATTGGATAGTTTATGCAACATGGTGGAGCCAAAAAAAAAAAAAAAAAAGAAAAGAAAAGGTTGTCTATTAAACTGGCAAAACACAAATGCTACTGTTTTGAATTACTTTAAATTTTACGAGAAAAAAACACTATAACAAATTTGATTTTGAATTATTTTAAATTTTATGAAAGAAAAACACTATAGCAAATTCGGTTCGAACTGAAATACGTTAGTTTACTTTCTAAACTAACAAGATAATTTTAGCTACTTAATTAGTCGGTAGTGATATTAACACTTTAGAATGGTAAAAATTTGCATAAAAGGACGAGCCATATAAACTTCATATGTCAAAGCTTAAATAACATAGTATAGTAATCTTAACAAAACAAAAATATTATAGCAAACATAATTTATGCAGCCACTTTCATGCAAAAGAAGGAAATATAAATCAGGGGTTGTAAATCTTACTTTAAAAAAAAAGGAAAAGAAAAATAAAAAAAGAGATGTAGTCAGAACTATTTTTGTGCAACAAAAAAGTTATAGGGATGGAATATTTGAGTTGGCCTTTAGGATCTACCAAAATGAAAAAAAAAAAAAAAAAAAAGGAGACTGTACCAACATGATATCAGATTCTAAAGTACTCTGTCATAAAATCAAAATATACTTTTTTTATCCACAACATATGTTTTTTTTTTATCTTTGGATAACCATAATTGAGCTGTGAAGTCTATGAATTTAGAAGCAAATCCAAGCACTTTCAATGGGTGAAGGTTTTGAGATACGTACGTAGAGATACCAAGAATTGACTCACGATCCCATACACACATAATTGTGGGCCTAATCTACTATACTATTTTGTTCTTTTCTGTCTCAGCTTCGCAATGTACAAATCCCATCTTCTGGATTTTGTAAATCAATTTTCCTATGGGTCCCCACATGGAATGCTAGTGCCTTTGTCTGTTGGGTGCAATATATGAATCCTCTAGTGCTCACCCCTTTTCCTTCCCACTTGCCTCTAATTCCAAAATTTTGCTTATTTCTATAGCTTTCCCTCATGCCTCAGCTACATGCAAGGTGCCACTTCTTATTTACCTTTTCTCTTTTTGGTGCTTTCACCCCTGAATTTTGATTGATTTGGCAAGTTTTCCTTTTAATTTTTTGTTATGCGGTCATTTACCCCTGAACGCCTTCCAAATCGATCAATGATGTTAAGTTTTCTGAACGAATTGTGTTTATGTACATAAAATAATGTGCTCACATCATCATTCACAATTCTGAGTCACATCTTTTAAATATACTTACGTAACGTGCTTGAAGGCCTTTCTGTAGAAATTTTAACAACCCTTGTTGATATGGGGATACACTATAATTTTTTGTTAAATTTAGGGAAAGTTTGTCAAAATACAAAAAATTGGGGATAACTTGCATATCATGAGAAGTTTAGGGGATCAATGTGCTAAATACCCTTTTTTTCAATTTTTTTTTTTTTAGGCCAGTCTTTCTTAAACTTTGATAGAATGTAATGCTTTTTCTTAAACTTCAATGGCATGGGGCATAATTATCTCTTTATTTTTTTTTATGGTCGTAGGCATCATTTAGTGATAAATCTATACTTTTATTTTTAATATTAAGGTCTTTAAGTTTGAATCCGCACCTTGATTAAGGAGAAAAAAAAAACATAAACCTTCAATGTTCATGACTTCTCCATCCTATTTGCGTATTTCATGATTTCTTTCATCTTAGTTTCTAACAGATTTTTTTCTTTGCATTTTAGGAACCTTATTCCTTGATTTTGAGAATGTAGTGCGGATATAAATTTTTCTACCGATGATGTGAACACAAATCACGCATGAGATAGGGAAAGCTGATATTTTCGTCACTTTCATGCTGTCGGTATATAGTGTCGGTATATATTGCTCTATGTTATATGATTCTGTGCTGAAATCAAGCAGACTTTCTTTTGACTAAATGCGCGAGTGATTTATATTAAAAGATAGGCTGTCACGTATGGAATTGTTGTTGGGTCATTTTTACAGCATGCACTACTAATTATGAATTTTTAGGTACACTTTCACTTGTGTTCTTGGAATTATTCTTTGCATTAAAGATATACAATTTAGCCGATCAATATTAAAAAGGTAACTCGCTAGTAAGTATTTATCTTTAAATCATTATATTTATAGTAAAAAAAAAAAAAAAGCTAAATTCAACGTCTTAAAAATATACACTATCAATAGGGACGCCTATTGAAAAAAATCATAATCTTTAAAAGAGATTCTCTTAAACGTGGACTAAACTCACATTCTCTTAAACGCAAGATCCACCTCATCCTACCCCCATATCATGAAACCTATTGATTATTAACTCTAAATGCAACGATTAGCGATTTAACAAGGAAGAAAACAACAAATTAGATCTTTGGGATTAGTTTTTGTAAGAGGTAAAGAAAATAAGAAGGAAAAAAGAAAAAAAGCATGCAACCTAAGTAAGGAAAATAGAAAGAAAGAAAAAGAGGATTTTTCTCTTAAGTGCGTTTGATTTTAATTCACTCCTAAAAGAAGCTTTTTCAAAGGCTTTAAAAATTTTTAACTCGATCTATTCCTTATCTTTCCGCTTCTAACTGGTAATCATCAGTAACAAAATCTCTTACTTCCTCTCCTTCTTCCACTTATTCTTGCAACTGCTCCAGCCAAACAAGCTCCTGAAAGACAATGCCACAACTGCACTTTAGTTTTTCTAGTGCGAATATTCGTGACATAAATTTGAAACTGAGCTCCTTTTTTTTATTATTTTTTTTATTCTTTGTAAAGCATTCTTTTTTTTTCTTTTAATAATATAAACAATAGATTTAACATGAAAGTGTCTTGTGACCAATTACTTCCCCTCCTCTTAGGAAAATTACACAAATAACCAAGTTTCAATTTTTAATATAAGTAAATAATACACTTTTAAAAATATTTAATCATAGCATTTTTATAATCGATACTCTTTTTAAACACTTGAATTTTTAATTTTACCTCAATTTTTTTCTTTTTCTTTTTCTTTTCGTTTTTGTTTTTTGTGACATTTTGGTCTATTTATTTTTATTCCACTTAATAATGGCCTAATTCACTCCTTATCCCTAATACTAGAACTTAGAAGTTACAAGAACAGCGAGTCGGTCCAAAAGAAGCCCGAGGTAAGAATTAAGCAAGTAAGAAGGGCCACCACATAAAACCGAAAAGAAAATTTTCATAAATTTAACATTTACTTTTTATAAATGACATACATTTACATTTGTGGCATAATTTAACATATAATATAAATGATAGTATGGCATCAATTTTTTTAAGTATGACATAAATCAACATAACTATACATTTATAAAGGTGGCATAACATGTAATTCTCTCAAACCGAAAAACTAAGATTGGCCCAAGTAAATGACAATTCATGGATCAAGCAATCAAACACCGGTCCTTAATTTACAGTTTGGACAAAATAGGAGAGATATTTGCTCTGATGACAACCTTAGAAGATAAAATTTGTAAAATAATATTTTTTTTTTTTTTACAATAAGGCACTCAATCTAAGCAGTAAGGGGGAAGTGTAAAAGAACATTCATTTTGCAAGTTAAAAATATTTACAAGTATTTTACAATTAAGTATATCTCTTAAAGTGATTTTGTCGAGATTATTCCATCAAAGACTGGTGTTGGGCATTGGACACGGGGTAATATAAAATCACCAATTGCAATCTAGAAAATCTTCTTGTCAAAATCAACTATGCCCGTCTGCTGGCGCCAAAGCTGATCACCGGAGTGATACACTAGTTCACCAATGGTGTTCTATGAAATTATGTTGTCGCTTGTATTTGGCGGACGTTGGCTGTCAGGGTAATCTGGTACATTACCATCAGTATTGTCCCAGATTATATTGTAGAATCAACATATAGATCAACAGTTGTCTTTCGGGCGGGTCGGATTACCAATAAACATATATTTTGGTAACTATTCTCACCAACCAAACATTAGGAGTTTAGGAGAAAGGTTCCAACTCCTCATTGGACAAATTTTACAAATCTCTCCTAAAGTATGTTATATGTATTAAATATTTTCTAAACTTTCAAACGTATATGTTATATCCTTAAACTATAATATTTTTTCGTATTTACTCTTTAAACTTTAAAATATGTTGCTTTTTTGGACAAAATAATGTTTGTTCTAAATTCATTATTTTATTTTAAACCTCTAAAAAACCAATGTACATTCTCCACTTTTTCTCTCTCTTTTTCTCTTTTTTAAGAGGTACTTTAAAAACAGAATATACGAGAGTTTGGTTCCCAACTAATTCATTTAAAATAAAAATGATATTTATATACCCTAAGAATATTAAATCTTAAATCAAATAAAAATTCAACAATATACAAGTTTCAAAGTTTAAGAGGCATATTGACAGAAGTAACACAGTTCAAGGAAAATTCATGAAATTTACCCTTTAAACTATAATAATAGAGTTTAAATTATGAGTTTCAACTCTCCTCTAAACTACCCTAATAAATTTGGCATTTTTTTCCCCGAGTAAAAAAATCAAGTCATAGTTGTAACCTGAATCCAAATAAACGTGACTATAGTTTAGCCATTTCTTCTTACACTCATCACCATCCCGTGTCTAAACGCCATATCTCATATATGCTTCTGTGGAGCCAATCTCACGAAACTCCCGTTCTTGTCCCAAGTCGGAAGTTCCATGAATTTTCTTACTGCTGTTTGCATAAAAACATGTCCATTGGTTCCAAAATGTTCAACTTTTTCCAACTACCAACTTGGAAAGTTGAACAACTAAAATTGGGTGTTTCAGCAATCAAAGGGTTTTGCTGTCCTTGGTGCAGTGATCCTCGGGGTAGGCTTCGTGGTTGTGGTGGCGATAGGTGGAGGCCGCATGTGGCTGTTACGTGCCGGCAGAGGGGTGCTCTATCTACCGTTTTCTTGACTCGGTCCAACGCCATGGTTTTCGATCTCTCTGTGTGTGGTGGTTGTTGATGAATATATAAACAGAGTATAGAAAAAGTGTGAATTGAGAATAAAATTCCATTTACTCTTTTCTCAATTACATTCCAGCTAGGTGCTGATATAAGAAATATATAGAAGAGGAAATATATAAAAGTACCCAAAATATTCAACCAACGGTCTAAAAAAAAGGAAAAAAGGGAATTAATACACAAGGGCTCTCCTACAA
>CAMOHE010046267.1:7298-26882 GCA_946598075.1 Artocarpus hirsutus | reverse complement strand
TCCTTCCATCTTTTTGGCCCCGTTTAATTTCCAAAATTATATTTTAGATCCTGCCACCTAATTTAATATACACGATTGATCTACAATAAAATAAATGGGGGGAACATGATAATGATGACGACGACGACGACGAAGATAAAACTAATAATAATAATAAATTAATTGAAATATAATAAAATCAAATCAAATCAACAAAAAATAAAATAAAAAGTAAAATATATAGAAATAAATAAAATTAACTAAAATGAAATATAAATATCAAGAATGTAGTCAAAATATGCATATGTGATGCATGAATAACTCTATTTTTATAGAGTTATCACAAGGAATATTCAATTATTGTGCTGCAAAATTTTAAAATTGCTTCTTTAAAAACAAAAATCCTCAAATAGTAGTCCAATAAAAGTGCCCAATCGGTTTTATAATTAAGTGCTAAAAGGTTACGTTTAGTTAACTACAAATTAATTATAAATTAAAGGGTCAAAGTTTTTTCTTTTTTAAATTCATTTTCAATCATATTTGAATGGCATTCACAAGTGTTTTTACTAGTCCAAAGGCCAGCTCAGGATAAGGTAGCCTTCTTTCTAATGACTTCAATATAGTTGGTGACTTCGACGATTTGCTTCCTTTAGCCTACATCTTCCACCTCATGCCCATACGCACAAAAGAGGAAAAGGAATGAAAAAGAAAATTTTCACTATAAATTGTGTCGTGTGTTATGGTTGGATTAATTTGAAAAAAGGACCAAAAAAAATTTTCAATTAAGAAAATGGCCTCTCTTTTTTTGGAATAAAATAAGGGGTTTTTTTGAGCATCAAAATTGTCCCAATTTTTTCACATAAAAGACAAAAATGTCTGTATTGAAGAGAGGAACCTAAATATGGTGAAAAAAAATAAAACTGTTTTGATGCACAAAAAACTAATTTTTTGATGCCAAAAAAAAAAAAAGGAGGCCATTCATCAAATTTTTTTTTTTGACCAAAAACCTGTTTTTAAAAATTCCCCGTTGTAGTTCTTGCTTAATGATTGGAATGCCAGAAGCCAAGTGATGATGTCACTTTTTAATACCACAAATATTGTCACAAAGGGGTTAATCACCCCTAGCTGTTTAATTAACAGTCTTCTCTTTCAAGAAACTAATAGACGGTTTTAGAAATGCAATTTTAAGTGTAGTTTCTACATCAACTAAATTTGCTATTATATTTTCTTTCATTAAATTTGAAAACAAATTTCACTTAAACTACAATTTTAGTGTGTTTGTTTTAGGAGTTTGAATCATAATGGTTTCAAATTTTTTGTGTTTGAGATGAAAAGTTTGAAAAGTATGATTTGAAAATAAAATCCAAAATAACGTCTAGATGTATAATTAATTTTAAATTTAAACAAGAGTAAAATTTGAAACTATGCTTTGATATAAACTTGAGGAATGGGTTTAAACTAGCTTAAAGGTTAATAGAAATGTTAATTAAAAACGTTTTTTGTAAAAATGTTAAAAAAAATTATTAAGTAAAATGTTAAAAAAAATTTATTAAGTTAATAAAGAAACTGTTTTGAAGTGGAAAACGTATATATGTACAAAAATGTGTAAATGAGAGGGCAAAAGAAGGGGGCAAAAACTGATTTCAAAATTGGGTTAAAAAACACCGTTGAAGCTTGGGTAGCTTGAAATCATGGTAGGGGTTAAATTCAAGATTGCATTATTTTTTGGTTCGACTTGTTTCAACCGAACACTTGCTCAACTTTAGAATTGAGTTCAAACTCTTTTGAACCTCTCAAATAAACAGCTGCATTGCCAAATGACCTATACTTGTTCTAAATTTTAAGTAAATCTCCTTGGGCTTTGAATTGTTAGAAAATTATATACTAATTGAAAATGTTAGAGAGTGGTTGCGGGCAAAACCCAACATCAAAATTACATCCAATTTTATCTAAAGTTGAAGAGTTTAAAATCTCTCTGATTAGTTCAAAAAATATTAGAGACACCAATTCTAATATTGATTTTTGTACTGATTCGTAAATTGTTATTCATTTATTAAAAGATGTTTGTAATTAACGTGACAATCTTTTAAATATCTACCAAAAATGAAAATGACAACTTATAAATTTGTATATAAGTTATAATTAAAATTAGTGTTCCTAGCATTTTTATTAATAAAATGTTTTCCAAATTACTAAATGATGTTAAATTTGAAAGATCACACTCTCACGAAGCAACCTAATAATCATCTGAAATTTTAAGATCTTCCTTCAAGTAGTTTATATATCATGTCTAGAGTATTTTCATCTAAATTTTTACAATTATCATAAATTCGGGGCACTATGCAGTACTTTGTTTACTTTATGGGTTAATCCGTCAAAATAAAGTTCAAGGGAGCCGTGAAATATTTGGGAGTCATATATGCCAAAACCCTAAATAAAAAATTGAATTTTTTTTTTTTATGTAAAGGTAGAAAAAATGCCATCATATTTGAGTGGGATTAAACGTTATTAGAACCCTTAACTCATAGTTGGGGTGAAGAAATTACAATCAACTAACATGTTTTCATTTGTCAAAAAAAAAAAAGACTTTCATTTTTGGTTTTTTTTTTTGTTTTGTTTTTTTTGTTTTTTGTTTTGGCTAAGCATGGGGCTTTTAGTTTGTGTAAGGAGACAAATGATGAGGTAGATCATAGGTGTAATAGTAATCTTCTAGCCAAAGACAACAAAGTACAAGAGCTGAACAATTAAATTAGTTTCAAATTTTAAAGCAACATTAAATAACGAAATTATTATTGTTGTTATTATTATTACTACAACTGCTCAAACAAAAGCGAGGTGGGGGACCACGTGACGATAAGCATCTGTTCGACGTTGACGAAGCGTGGGAGTCGCATTGAAATGCTTTTGTGGAGGACTACCAGTAAGTTAAAGACGCGTGTATATGCACACGTGTCGTATATGGAAAGGTGACAGCTATGCAATATCTCGTTCACACTATGTTGGTGGAAAAATAAGGCAGAGATTCGGGTAAAGTGAGTGGGCCCAAGAAATGAACAAGATTGGGCCCGGCATGCGGATGGCCGGCTGTCTGTCCGTTAACAGGCAAATCACATATGTTTCCTGGCTCTTCAAGCCTCGCTACTGGACTTTTTTTTGGCGATATTCCCAAAATGCCATTATGTGTTTCTTTTTATTATTCTTTTTTTTTTTTGAAAATGATTATTCTTTGTTTTTGGTCTCTATGATATATTTTTCTTTTCCTTTTTTTTTTTCTCGTCAAAGCCATCAATTATGAACTTAGAAGAAAATCTTTTAAGTAGGATACATAAATTCAAAGGATTTTCTTTTTCTTTTTCTATTTTTTGACAAGCAAATGCCTATTCAACGTCGGTGGTGTTCTTTATTATTATTTTTTCCTAATTACACAATCTAAACAACTGTTTCTGATAAAACCATTGACTGAAAGACTGACTTAGGACACTTAAATGATCTTATTCATGATTGATTGTCCACGTGGAATAATTGCCAAGTGATTAGGAGGGACACATCTAGCACAAGTTAATTTGCAATTGAACATTGTTAAATTGCTTTGTTCATGAAAGAAAAACACAACTGGTTTGTTAACAAATGGTTGTTTAAAAGATGTTTTAACAGCATAAAATTGTCTGCTACATTTTAATTTTGTATCTGCATCTCTTGTTTTACTTACCAATAGTTTGGTAGAATCTTTCTGTTGAGTTAAAACATAACAGAGTTTTTAAGTGTCAGAGAAAACATTTTGGGGCTTGCACTATTCTGAGTAACCTTGTAAAAGCTATTTGGATATTTTTGTTCTTTATTATCCATTAAATTACGTGCACATTATTCTAGCTTGTTTAGGAAAACAAATAAAAGTTGTAATGCCAAGTCAATGTATTAGAATTCTACAACTAAACCTCTTGTCGGAACGTTATGTGCACGTGTCATTATTCTATACGTTTTGAAGCGTCATCATTTTGATACATTTTTAAAGTATCATAATTCTATTATAGTTCTAAAATAAAGCGTACTTTATACGATTGATAAGCGCGTGTATTATTTTGAGATAAATTCAAAGACTCGTAAATTTACATTTCTTAGCTACTAAGTCCTCATTTAAGTCTCAAGATGTTAGTATAAATAGATAATGTAGATGTGTTGGCAATCATCCAAGCCTCCATTTTCCCTTCTAGGTCTAGGGTTTCACTGTCTTCATCTATACTTGAGTTTGCACCAGAGAAGTTTCTAGCTTGCACAACAGGTATCTACATTTCCCTTCCATATAAATTTTTTTACTGCTTTTTTACTTGGTTTGCACAAATACTGAATGTTGTCCATAGAGAGACTTGCATACCTTATATACTTAAGGTCGCCTATCTTTGGGAACTCGTTAAAGAAGTATTATAACGTCGAAAATTCATAATTTGATAGCTAAACTTATCATCTGAATATTATATACATGTGTCATTATTCTACATGCTTCTAGAGCGTCATCATTCTGATATAGTTTTGAAATAAAGCGTACTCTGTACGATTGATAGGCACGTGTATTATCTCGTGATAAATTCAAAGACTCGTAAATTGCATTGCTTAACTCCTAAGTCCTCATTTAGGTTTCAAAATATTAGTATAAATAGATAATGTGGCTGTGCCGCTGATCATTCAAGCCTCCATTTTCCCTTGCAGGTCTACAGTTTCACTGCTTTCATTTATACTTGAGTTTGCACCAGAGCCATTTCTAGTTCAGCACAACAGGTATACATATTTCCCTTCTATATTCTTTTACTGTTTTTTCCCTTGGTTTGCACCTATCTTTGTATGCATATAATGTGGATTGAAAGACTATGCAGTGCCAATATAATGTGAGAAAATCTGGTGCTTTTGCAGATTGTATTTGGGAATTCTTGGAGAGAAAAAGCTAGCATTTAGGATATGTATTTATGTTTTATCATAAAATGCCTTCTGAGAATCTTGTGCGGTGCATAAGAATTTAAAGGGCAGAATCTAGGAAGAAGTCACCCTTGATTATTTCTATTATCTATTATGAAAGACAACTGTACTTCTGTTATGAGTTTTTATACTTTTTCAAATCTTCATCAATAGTCAATATTTAGAAAAATTACACATCTTCCATGGCTTGAAAACGAATCCCAAATATCAGGCATTATTTCGAGACTGGCAGATTAGCAGAAGCAGAGACATTAGAAATTAAAAAAAATGAAAAAAATTCTGAGAAGAGAAAATGCTATAAACTTATAGTTAAGGGGGAGATAAATTGAAAAATAATCGTGTTTTCTTAAAAGTGTTGTCTTGGAGCTTTTTATTTTATTTTATTTTATTTTTGTTCAGTTGTCTTTTTTTTTTTTTTTTTTAGTTTGTTCAAGAAAAAGCTTCGTAAAAGTCAAAGCCAAAAGTCCCCTTGCCCTTAAAACCCAAATATTTTTTTGGTAAACGTAAAAACCAAATATTTATATAAAAATATTTTACTCAGTCAGAAAAAAAAAAAAAAGCATTATTTGATTATATTCAATTATTCATCAAATATGTCCCCCTTTTTTCAATAAAGTGACCGAAAGGGTATTTTTGTCATTGAATAAATGAGGGAGCCTTTGGGTGACAGAACAGATGTCTTGTGTTTTAAATCTTAAAACTTAGTAAACGGGCTTTTGTCTTTTACCAAATCAAAGACTTTGGTTTCTTCTTTGTTATTATTTTTGTTACTTACTTTCGTCGAGCCATAGGACTCCCAGAAACCAGTCTTTAAGTTGAAGCTCTCGCCGCCTTTTCAACATTCTCTGCAAAAACTCTCCCTTCTTTCTCCTCGGTAACGGTTTGGGATTTGCGCGTCAAAAAAACTGGAACCAACAAAAAAGTTTTTAGAGAGAGAGAAAGGAGAGGGGTCTAGATAGAGATAGAGAGACATTGCTTCCCGGGTTATCCATGTCCATATCCATTTCACTCAATATCCTCATGCGTGCAAGCTATTCCTAATATGATCTCCCCTTAAAAAAAAAACCCCCAAAAACAAAAACCTCTCCACATTTTCCCTGGTTCTTGACAGTTTCAGTTCTCTTTAAGCTTCTTCGTTCCTTCATTCACCTCAAGTTTCTTTCTCCTTTTATGCTTCTATATTAGCTTTTCTCATTTTTATTTAGAAGAAAGAAAAAAAAAAGCCACCACATATCTTTTAACTAATTCCCCCACATTTCTTTGTTAGATTTTCCTTTTTTGTTTATCCACTGATTTAATCGCTTTCTGGGTTCTCAAAAATTCTCTCTTTTATCATTTGGGTCTCATTCATTTCACTCAAAGTTCCAAAAAAACAAGAAAAAAAAGAAGTTGGGTTCTTTTTGTTTCATAGTGATTGTGATGGTTTGGTCTGAAGAAAGCTAGTTGTTCATCTCTCACATACCAGAAGTCGAAATCAATTGTTTTCTTTTAAGGCTAGGAGATTCGTAATTGGGATCTGCTCACTATACAAAAAAGAGGGACAAAAAAAGTAAAAAGCGTTAATCTTTATTGTTTATTTTTTAGGTCAGAAAAATCAAGGAGAGAAGCCATGGGAGGCCGTTTGAGCAAGAAATCCAACCATAACAACAATGCAAACACCTCCTCCTCCTCGAACTCGCAATATACAACGGAGTTGATCTCTTACGAAGCGGCTTGCAAACTCGACTCGGACTTGCAATCCTTCGACTCCGCTCTCCATGCTCGCACCAATCAGGTAATAAAAATTGGTAACTTTTTACGAGCTTAGAAATTCATTTTAAAAGGTCCACCTGTTAAGCGAGGTTGGAATTTTTTTTTTTTTTGTCAGGTGATCAATACCCTTGCAGTTGGCGTGGAAGTCCGAGCCCTGTCATTCGACTCCCTTAAGGAAGTCACGGAATGTCTTTTGGAAATGAACCAGGAAGTTGTGAAGGTTATCTTGGAGTGCAAGAAAGACATTTGGAAGAGCCAAGAGCTGTTCGAGCTCGTCGAGGACTACTTCGAAAACAGCCTGCAAACTCTCGATTTCTGTACAGCCTTGGAGAAGTGTTTGAAGAGAGCCCGGGACACCCAATTGCTGATCCTCGTAGCGCTTCAACAGTTCGATGATGATGAGGAAAATGAGGAAGTCGGATTGGGGTGTCGTTATGCCAGGACTTTGGAGGAACTGAGGAATTTCAAGTCTGCCGGAGACCCGTTCACTGCGGAGTTCTTCTCGGTGTTTCAGGCCGTCCACAGGCAGCAGATGGCGATGCTGGAGAAGCTAAGGAGCAGGAAGGGCAAGCTGGACAAGAAGCTCAAGAGTATCCATAGCTGGAGGAAGGTGTCAAGCATGATATTCGTGGCGACATTTGCCGCTGTGTTGATTTGCTCAGTCGTGGCTGCGGCGATGGCTGCACCGCCTGTTGCAGCAGCATTGGCGGCTGCAACATCGATCCCTATAGGCTCAATGGGGAAGTGGATCGACTCATTGTGGAAGAAGTATGAGGATGCTTTGAAGGGGCAGAAGGAGGTGATAAGCTCAATGCAGGTTGGGACTTATGTTGCCATCAAGGACTTGGACAATATTCGGGTTTTGATCGACCGGCTGCAGCTTGAGATCGAGTCATTTCTTCAAAACGCAGAGTTCGCTGTCGAGGCCAGAGAGGAGGAAGCCGTCAAGGTTGGGATTCAGGAGATCAAGAATAAGTTGGGAGGGTTTATGAAGAATGTTGAGGAGTTGGGTGTTCAAGCTGACATTTGTAGCCGTGATATTCGGAGGGCTAGGACTGTTGTTCTTCAGAGAATCATCAAGAATCCCAACAACTGAAGACTCTTGTCAGATCACCAAAAGTTGTTTAAATCAAATCTCTGGTACCAAAAGATTTCTTAATTCAATTTGGCTATGCTTCTTGTTCTGATATGTTCTAAGTTATGGGGGTAAGATTCGTTGATTCTTCGATCATGTATATGCAGCAAATCCATACAGTTTGGAATCATGTTCTTGAGGAATTAATGTATAAGACTGGTATCAGATCAGTATCACCCCTTTTTATTTATGCTCAGCGTGACATTGATATGCTAGATTGATAACTATCATATATTATTTCCCATTTTGAACTTCAGTTTGCTGCCTAGATACAAAAGAGTAAAAACTAGGCCTTTTCTTTTCATTTTCAAGAATTGCAGAAGATTTATTGACTCCTTATTTACAATAGGACAGTTGTGAGTTCCTAATAAATATAGAGACAAGTGAATACATGCTTGTTTGGACTTCTCACTGCTTTGCCAATGTAGTAGGATTTGATAGAAGAATTGCTATCCAGCTGAGCTGTAGCTGTTCTGTTGCTCTATCATTGTCCATGATTCCATGACTTTTGAGCTAAAATCTCTCTTGGGGCTTGGCTTTTTTTTCCCCTTTTTGCCTATATTCGTGAAAATTGAATGTTGAGATATAATTTCTTTTGTTTCAACATCGATTCCGATTAAAGTCTTGCTGAGAATCTGTGCCCAAATGCTCTTCTCAGCCATGGCTCTCCCTTGTTCTTTCATCAGAACCCAAATTTGCAGAGAAAGTTTCAAAGAAGAATTCTTTGGTAGAACATGAAAGAATTTCTTTATTGTTTATTAAGATATGTCAAATTCTCGTACTTTTTTAAGTTGATATGTTTCTATAATTTGACGGTTTGGAGCTATATCTGTTGGTGTAATTCCTTCTAAAACGATAAAGCAGAGGAGAACATTTTTTTGATATGCCTAAAACGACAACGTTTTTTTTATCTTATGTGTAATCAGTCGTAACCGTACACGTGGAGATGCTTTTTGTATTTTGTCCCTTAGATTCGGTTGAAACCTTGTATAAATGTTGTGTTATCGTTTAGGGTTTCAAGGAGAGAGATCAGATAGAAACCTTCAGGGTTCTTCAGCAAATCTCAGTGGTGTGCGAGGGGGAAAAATTCTAGAGAGCAGAGTAGAGCGTTTTGGGGTTCTTGTGTTTGGGACTTGGGAAATCTAGAAAGGCTGAGAGTGTTCTTTCATTGGGAATTTCTCATGAAACACGACAGGTAGTTCTATGGGTTTTTCTCTGGAAACTAGGATTGATCTCTGTAAACGAGTGGTGAGGCCAGAGAGTGTATTCATATTTTTTCTCTTCTAGTGAAATCGAGCTTCTCGCGGGATAGCTTAACGAGGACGTAGGACTTTCTTGGTCTGAACCTCGGTAAAACTTTGGTGTCTTGTCCTATTGTTTTGCATGTTATTTTTCTTGTAAGAACAAGAAAAATAACATGCAAAACGCTGTTCTTGGTTCTACCATTCTAACAATATCCAATCTGGATGATATTATTTTTCTACATTACCATAGATTTGTCCAAAAATAGAGCCAGTGAAGCCAAATGTTTTGGACTAAACGGAAGGGAAAAAGTATGGTCCAAAAAAAAATGTTTGCCAAAAAAGGCATTTTTTTTTTCCTCTAGCCACAAAAAACAAAAGCGTATGATTTGAAGGACCAAAAGGGTAATGAAATGATTGAACAATAGAACATATTCTTCATGATTGGCTGACATTGGGAGATGATATGAGTTTGTAATTCAAAGTAAAACTAAAGAAAAAGAGAAGCAATTAGAGAATCTTTTACGCCAAGCGATTTCCTGGAATGGCAAAAAAAATTGTGTCGACTCTGAAGATTGGTAAGAGAAAAAATAAGAGAACAAAGCAAGGTAACAACACATGACGGAAGATAACATGGTTAGCTTGTGCTAAGAAGTCATTTTCCTTTGACTTCTCCTTCTCAACAACCAATGGCGCTATTGGGACTAGTTACGCAAAGTGTTTGATGTCATTAGAATAACAAATACATAGTGGCTAGCTTGCTTTTAGCATATATTCAATTTTAACAACATCACTTGTGTTTCAGAAAAAAAGATCAAGCCTGTTACAATCACACGGATTTTTCACTTCTAGTCCTCTCACTTTCTCATGCATTCTGTCTACTTGTTATTATTATTATTTTTTTTTGCAAAGAATCTCCATTACTTTCAAAAGTTTTTTTCAGGGGTTTTTTTTAGAGTGATAAAAAGTAAATCCTATGCTTAAGTCTTTATCACTTTATATTAAGTCATCATAGTGTCCGTAATTGACATGATTTGACAGTCTAAAATCGTATTCTACAACTAGTGTTTTTTCATTCCTTGTCACAAAATTTTTATGAATTAATTTTTTTATTAGTTGTTAGTTGAAGGAAAGTGCCCCCTCAAAAAAAAAAAAAAAGGAAAAATATATCCCACCTAGATTCTAGTTGGTATGTTAAACAAAAATAATAATAAAATAATTAGCACATTATGAACAATGCTTCATGGTACATAATATATAATACAATTTTATAGAAGGGCAAGAGAATCATCATAATCGATTGGGAAAAAAAAAAGAACCATACAACAAGGCCCCTAAATGCATCATCTTATTAAAAATACCCTCTAAATAAATTATTTATTAAAACTGTCTCTGTATTGAAAATTTGAGATTTATTAAAAGACTAAGTTAACTTTCCTCCTATTTACTCACGCAAGATGCCGAAATGAAACTTGTCAAGTTCTATCCTGAAACCCGCTAGATTCTGTCTTGGAACCCATCAAGTTCCATTATGGAACTCGTCTCCTGTTGCTAGAGTAGGGTGCTAGATTGTGTAACCTACTAAGTTCTAACTTAGAACCTACCATATTCTAACATAATTTCCTTTGAAACAAAAAAGCGCCAACCGCCTCCGGTTGCTGGCACAGGTGTTGAGTTGTAACCTGCTAGGTTCCAACTTAGAACCTATCAGATTCCAATATATTTTTTTAAAACAAAGCAATACCAACAGCGTCCAGTCGTTAGCACGGGTGCTAGGTTCTAGCCTGCTAGGTTTCAATTTAGAACCAACCAGATTCCAAAATAATTTTTTTTAAACCTACCAAATTTTGTCTCAGAACTCGCCGTGTTCAGTCCTTGAACTAGCCGAAACCCACTGGGTTCTATCCCTGAACTAGCCAAAACCCCGAACAAATTTGGTCCTAGAACCTGTTGTGTTCCAACTCAGAACCTACCAGATTCCATCTAAAAAATTGCCAGAATTGCCAAATTCTGTCTTGAAACTTTTCAGAACCTGGCAAATTCTGTCCCAGAACCTACCAAGTTCCGAAGAAAAAAAAAACAAAGAGCAAATTAAGCCAAAATGAAAACACCAGGATTTAACAAATCTGCAATTCAGAACATTTTTTCCAGATCTTTGACAGCAAACAGATCCAACCACAAAAATTGAAAAGGAAAAAAAGATCCAACAAGATCAACATAACCAAACAAAAATACAAAATTTGTTCAATATATTCCAATAATCAGTCTAAAAACCAAAAAAATACACAAAATCTTGAAACAACAAGCTCAGATCCAATGTTTCAAGCCCAATCATTTTAAATTCAGTCTCAACCACAATCTCATTCTCAACAAGCACAATATCACCAACCTGAAAAAAGAAGCACTTATGAAAAGTTACATATTGGATACATTATAGAAGCACTTAGTTTCAACAAAAAGACAACCAAAATGCTACAGCTGTTGCTTCACATTTAGTGATTGCAACAAGTCATTGACGAATATTGATAATAAGAGAAGAAATTAACAAAAAAGAAAATCTCACAAGAGCAAATACAAAAGATAAATTAGAAAGATTTTGCAATTGAGTTGTGTGTGTCATGCAATCATTTTGCCTCCAATTGAAACGCAAAAAGTGGACAGTCAAGATCGCAAAATTTTCAAGCATATGTAGAGCTCGACCTGAAAAATTTTTGCCAATTAAGCAAAATTAACCTCCATTGAAACGCAAAAGTGAACAGATCAAGATCGTGAAATTTCCTTATTTTCTCGAAAATCAAACGAAAAAACGAAAAAAAAAAGGGAAACAAACAAACAAAGAAGCTTATGCTGTTTGCAAGGGGATGGGGCTACTTGAGACCGAGGAACTACTCGCAGAACTCTCCTGGCGTCAAGTCGGAGAACTTGGTGACTCCGTGAACCGCGTTCGGATCAAGGAACGCTTCTATGTGAAGTTCGTTAGTAGGAAGGATTGGAGCCTTCAGAGTGTCTGCAAGGAGGCAGAGCCGCTTCAGACCAAGGAACTGCTCACAAGACTCCCAGCATCAAATCGAAGAACTTGGTGAGTCCGTGAACCGCGTTCGGCAAAGAGTGGACTGTCGCCGGCAGATGGGGCCGGCAATACGGGTTGCAACACAATGACACAACACGAATCCTACACTTTTTTTGCAGGTTGGTGTCTGAAAATTTGACCACGAGTTTTTTTAGTGTCAACCCGAAACTGACCCGTTAAAAACGGGTCATGTTCGGATCAACCCGTCTGACACTAAAATAACCCTGACCCGTGTTTAATTAATTAATTTTAAAAAAATTTACCTATGATTAATATTATGTTATATATAATATAAGCCCTTAAAAGATCAAACCACACATCTCTTATCACTTATCTTCTTATTGTTGTGGTATGAAACTCATATAATTTTATGTTTTTTTTAATGTTATATATATTAGTGCTGGCGGGTCATA
The DNA here is from genome assembly GCA_946598075.1 of Artocarpus hirsutus. Taxonomy (NCBI): domain Eukaryota; kingdom Viridiplantae; phylum Streptophyta; class Magnoliopsida; order Rosales; family Moraceae; genus Artocarpus; species Artocarpus hirsutus. Next base: position 14,324 of record CAMOHE010046267.1, on the reverse strand, counting down.
GGCGGGTTACGGGTCACAATCAAGTTGCGGGTCAAAAACGGGTCACGAGTCATTGTTTGTTGACACTATGCATAAGAAACGAGTTGACACATGTCGTATTTGTGTCAACACATGTCGTATTTGTGTCAACCCATATCAAAACGGGTCGTGTTAAGGTTAAAAATTCTCAACTTATTCGTGTCACGGGTCGGATTAATATCAACCTAATTTTTGTAAATATTAACTCCAACCCGACACTAACTCGACCCACCAACCTGAATTGCCACCCCTACCGGTAGACACGACTTGGCAGATTAGAAGCTCGTTGTCGGCGGTGGTCTCCTTGGGAGCTACAGTGGAGGGCATCATAAGGATAGGAGAGAAAGAAGAGAGTGGGACTATCCATCTTAGAGAGAAGTTAGACGAGGAGAGAGAAAAAGAAAGATCAAGAAAGAAAGAGTGGTAGAAGATTGGGTCTGATCTTATTTGTTTTTTGAACTAGGGACAAGAAAGTCTTTTAACCCTTTATTTGGCAAAAGTGGTATCCTCTATTTTTTTAGTTATAAATAGTATAAAGTTCTCACATGTTACAATAAAAGTGGTTTAAACCGACGATTCCTGCCACCTTTTCAAGTACCCTCTGATAATAAATTTAAAACAATAATAAACATTAAATAGGTAGTTTTGAATAGGATAAAAAAATAAAGCAATGTTAAAAAGTAGGCTCATAAGGGGCATTCTTTGTAAATTTCTCAAAAAGAAAGTAAACGGAGTTTATTGCAACGTGCATACTGCAAAGCCAAACGACTGCGTTGGATAGGTCAGCCAATCATCCACAGGTAGTCAAAGGGAAGAAAAAATAAAAACAAACATCGTTATAGCCTGCAAGAAGCTATATGCAGCCGACGGTCGGTTCACGGTAGGAAAACGTCAAGCAAGTCCAAAATCTATTTTTCACAAAATCTTCTGTTTGTTCACGTCGTTATCAGTTGAGAGGAAGAAAAACAAAACAAAACAAAACAAAACAAAACAAAAATCTGAACATTCAAGTTGGAGTTTTATATGTAAATAAAGCTCAAAGGTCATTGAGCCACAAAATTATTTATCACATTTCCTAAAAGTAATCACAAATTAAGATTGTCACGTCACGGATGACAAGCTGCTTGGCTCTTCCCTAAGTTTTATTATTCTTCACTGATGTCTCAGTGGTGAATCAGTTTAATGACATAATAATATTTTAAGATAATTTGTCTATAAATAATATCCACAGGATCCAAATTAATTATCAATATTCTTAGTGTTTAAACAAATTTTATGAACTTGCTACTTATTAAATTCGTATTGTCATATCTTTAAGGTAATTGCCAAAAAGCCAACAAAATATTTTAGAGGTGTGCTATATTATGTAACATGTGTCACCGGCACAAAATAAAACCAATAAAGAACAAGGCATAAGAACCAATAAAGAACAAGGCACAAGCATCTAAAAACTCGAAAGTCAAAGAGTTAACCGTGTTATTGATAAAATTGCAAAATTTTTGTCTGTCATGGACTTCGGATCCACACTGGAAATACAGATACAAGAGAGCTAGGATGATTTGCTTTTAGAAACAGATTTTACAAGGTCGACAATGGGCAATGGTCTTATGTTAAAATAGGTAGCAAATGTGAGATATACACAGACCAAAAACACATAGAATTTAAACCAGATTGCGGAGAAAAAGGTGCAGTACATACAAATGCCGGTCAAGAGAATTACTACCCCGAAATTGATGAGGCACTTCATGGTAGAGAGTTCCTTTTCTGTTTCTTGGTTGGGGAAATGGCATCGAGAATGAAACTCAGAAAGCATTTGGTCTTTGACATGGAATCTATTGATTAGCCATGTATTGACCTCTTCTTCGGAGGTAGGAATATTGTCAAGGTTTATGCGTTGAACGTGGATGTGAACTTCGGAAGGAGCCACCCCGTATACATTGTCCATGAAAGTTGGGCAGCAATTCTTGTAAGCAATAGTTAGATCATAAACTGCAACAAGTAGTAATACCGTGAGAACTAGAATACAAGTTGAAAAGGGACAACGACATCAAACCAAATATGCTGAGGAAATAAATAGGAGAGTTAACGAGGAAGCTGTCTGATATAACCGACCTGTTGTAAGTTCGATTAACACCCGAAATAAGGCAAGTTATAGGTTTAAAATAGGTGGCTGAAAATGTGCACAAATTAAACTAAGTAACAACATAACAAAATAAAAGGACTTGGGAGATGTGAATTAGGCAAAAAAGATTATCAATAAACATTTCGATTTCAAATACTCCAGAATAATATGCATCGAGAAGAAGCCACTTATTGTGTTAGATGTTGTTTACAGAAAATATGGTTGCATGCGTATATAGTTGTGCTTTGGTCATTCTACTCCTGGTACTAGCTCATAGCAATTTTGTCAAACCTATTGCTAGGCATGCATGAATCACAAGTTTGTTTTAAAAATGTATTGTAAAAGGGACATTATGCAATAAAATGCTTGAGCTATAGCCCATGAAACGAAACAAATACCTGCATCAAGAGATCCTCTCAAGCCTTCCAAACAGGCAAAAAAGCCCTTTGTTTTTGGAAGTAAGACATGATTTAGGTTAGGAAGGGCATTTTCCGCAGCATATTTCTGGCTACGGATGCACTTCTGCTCACTGCATAAAGGAGTCAAGTGAGAAAAAAACCTTCAAACGGCTAAACTGATTGGAGAAAGGAAAATTCAATATCAATACATGCTATGCGTGATGAAAATAGGATCCAACTATCATATGACGTTAGATTTCACAAGGTCAAAAGTACATTTCCATATCCTCTTTAGTATATTGTTACTACTGTTTTTATCATCCAATATAATTGCTCAATAGAGTCTGCTCAATCAGCCAACAATCTACTTGTAGTATGAAAAACATTCTCGGCTCTTGTCGACAGATTTTTCATTATCTAAATAACTACACTTTGTCTACGTAGGAAAAGGAAAGAAGAACAAAGAATAAGATTATGCAGTAAAAGATATTACGTGAAGTCTGTGCCTTCTGGGAAGAGAACAAGCCACAGGGGATCTCGAGGATCTTTAAAAGTTGAAATCATCTTGTGCATGATAGATTCATCAACCTCCCACTTTCTCGCCACGGGGATGAACTCCAATATCTGGAATGCCCACCCAAATAAAGGTAGTTTCATCAAACTGCTCTTAAGAACATACTTTATGTAACCTACTCTTTCCTTCCGGGATGCTAGGTCCCACAAGTACATCCAATCAACTTCAGTTCTATGGTTTGCGATAAGCAACACGCGTTCCCTTGGAGGAAGTGTTTCCCCTGAAAAAATGACTCTGGTCTTGTTTATTTTTTCAAAAAGGAAAGGCCACAAAGCTAACCATGTACCAAAGAAGAATGATGTCACTTTTCTGCTGTAATATATGCTCAAAAACCGAATTATTACAGCACTCACAAAGCCAAAATACACTAACATCATGAATGCGGTCAAAAGAAGCACAAGTAAACACAAGAGACCCCTAACCATTCTAAGAGGGGTCATAGCGGAACAATGCATTCCGTCGTTCAAAGCCCTCTGAACTTCCATATAAACTAAAGCTCAACCACCCACAACTGCGTGTTAAAGGTAGCTTCACTGCTTCTCTTTGACAGCTTATCAACTCAACAATACTTGGGAAAAAAATGGGGCCCAACTCCAAATACCCACTACTAATGAGTTATGAAGAAAGCAAAGTTCAGACGAACAAGTTCATGGGAGTGTACTGAGGGTGGTTGCACAAAGTGAAGCTGAGTTTTTGGCTCTGAGAAAAATTGGGCCTACAAGATCTAGCAGCAGTTATGATGACAAGGTTTGCAACTGCATCATAACAGAAAATTCATGTTCGGAGGTCCTTATAGAAGCCAGAGTCAGGACAGTGTTATACATACCCTGCATAAAAACATGTCAACAAAGAGACTCGGCAATTTCATTCAATTACAAGAGTGAAAGAGCAAAAACAGGTTCATGAATTTCCGAATCGCATCCAAAAGCAAATTAAAGAAGTGAAGAACCAAGGAAAAATGAGGAAAAGAAAATACTTGAGACTGGATCTGAATTCACAATGTTTAGAATCCCAAAGACTGGACAAATGGGCGCAATCTTTCTCCAAATTACTTACCATTGCAAGCATACAACAATTTTTTTTTTTTTCTATTTGAAAGTTCCAACTAAAAGGCGAGGTAGTCTAAAAGCAATCGGATTGATATTTTAATCCAGAATCCAATATAACATGCTTAAGCAACTACTTGGAAGCAAATACATAAAATTCACACTGTTACTACAAAGCTCAAAATTGTGCACATTCCTAAAATGGGTACAAAAATTCACTTTCTTGCAAACTCGATCTGCCTTAAATCGATCTTAAAGATCATACTGTCACAAAGTACGAAGCTAAGAGCATTTTCGCAGTACATCAAACTGGATCTAAATAATCCAAAAAGAAATTGAAAAAACACCACAAACCTCAGTTATTTGCAGTGACAAGGAGAGAAGTCAAGTGGGCAACCATAAAGAAAATAAACAACAAAAGGGCATTCTTTATTTCAAGAAACAAGAAAAAAAATGAACAAGATAAACAGATATCTGAAGTGAGCTATATAAGATTCACAAGCTCCAAGCTTGGTTAATGTTCTGGAAGTTCTGGGCAGCCAAAGTGAGGTTGTAGATGCAGAGAGAAATACGAATAATCATAATAATAATAATAATCATAATGGAAAGAATCAGAGAGAGAGAGAGAGAGAAGGGTTATACCTTCAATATATCTGGTTCGCACCGAGAAACAATGGCGGAAAATTTGTCTCAAGTCTGATGTTGAACTCGGGAGCTATAGAAGGCTTAAATGGGAGATGACTAGAAAATGAGGCTCTCAATTGCCTCAAATTACGAATTCTGCCGACCGATCAAGTGAAGAGTCGAGACTTTCCAGAATTTTGCATGTGCTGAATTCAGCCAAGGACAAGGTTTCAGAATTTTTCATAAAAGGTTTATTTTTTTATTTATTTATTTTTTGTTTCTTTATTTAAAAAAAAAAAAATCTTTGCTTTGTTTTGGACAAGGCTTCTCCACCGAGCCATGTACTCTATATGATACCAATCAACATTCGAAAAATAAATTTGGATTCAAGAGCCGGCTTTAACGTATTTAGGATTCAAGGGCCACAAATAAAGAAAAAATTTTACAATGTAATGACTTGATAGTTAAAAAAATATATTGAAGCTAATTAATTTTAAGAAACAATTAAACTTTTGATGCAAAAGTATTAAAAAAAAGAAAAGAGAAAAAAAAAAGAACAAAAAAAATGAAATGGAAGAAAAACAATAATGGTGGTGGTAATTAGAAAGGTTAAGAAAAGAAAACAAGTAAATGTAAAGAGGACGAGAAACAAATAAAAACGAAAGCACCAAAAAGAGCAAGAGAACATAACGATCGCTGATTTTGTGCATATAAATGAGCAAACTAAAAAAACTACATGTCTTTTAACTAATAGTGAACAAAAAAACCAATTTCGTATAAAACAAAAAAAAAAGATAGGTAATTGATACATATAGTCCTTAAACTATCTAATATGTGACACTTTAGTCTCTATTTTTTTAATTTTGACAAAATACCGCCTAAATAGCAGTAATAAATACTTTTCCATCCAAGTTTATTAATAACTTATCAAAAATAATCATGTGCAAAGCACATGACTATCTAATCAGGGTATTTAAGTAAAATGATAATGCTTTATATGTAAAATAAAGTAAAACCTACATATATTCTAAAAAACCACCTCTTCTTCTTTTCAGTTCCTTTTGCTGATGAAAAATCCCAAATCTAAATCACTTTTACACTCTACTGCCACTAGCTCCTCCTCTTCTTCTACTTCTTCTTATTTTTTCTTCTTTCTTTCTTCTCTTTAGAGAATAGACATCCTAAAAAAAGTTACAAATGGTAAGGATCGATCTATGGTAGAAAGGATCTCGGAAAGGGACGTGGTCTAGATGGCGGAAAGGAGGGCTCGATGGGGCTAGAGTTTCACAGAGGAGAGGACAGATTGGCGGTAGGCTCGGCTTTCACGATAGATGACGTAGCTATTTGCAAGGGGGAAGAGGGCTTGTGAGAGGCAGTTATTCTGGGTTCACAATGGGGCGGTGGGCCGGTGAGAACTGCAAAGGGCAGATTCGCATTGAACTAAGAATTTTTTGTGTTTCTTAGGTTTGTTAGTGTTTGTCTAGTGGGATTTGATTTTCATTGGTTTGGTCGATTATGGTTTGCGGTGAGGAAGAGAAGAAGTGGAGTTTTTTTTTTTTCTTTTTCTTACTGAACTAAGATTTTGTGTATACTCATCGTTCAATTTTTGGCCGTGGTGAGATGTGGGGGTGGGGTTGCTACAAGTGGTAGTAGGGGAACCGCCAATATCATGGGTGAGGGGGGTGCTAGGGAAGAATTGTGTTTTTGTGGGTTTGAAATTTTTTTTTTTAAATAATGTTGAGCTTAATTTTTTACTTAAAATAAAAATATAAAAACTAATTCGAGGATGTTTTGGTCTTTTCACAAAGAAGAGAGTCCCGTGGGCAGTTACGTGCACAATTCTATCAAAAATTTAACAGATTTCTAATGGAAAGGTGTTTATTGCCATTAGTTAAAGAGTTTAGGGAGTGTTTCGTCAAGATCAAAGAATAGAGATTAAAGTGTCATTTTGAAAATAGTTTGAGGACTGTTGTGCCAACTACCTAAAAAAGATATGAAAAGAAAAGTCTTGTTATAAAACAAATACAAAGAACTAAATTGTAAAGTATAAAATAGAGAGACACAAGAGAAATAGAGAAATAGATAGAAACAATTTTGTTGTTCATCATCACATCTCATATATAAATATAGGCTCTCAAAGACCATATATATAGGCCAAAGTAGGAGAGACCAAAAGTTAAGAGTTACAATAATAAAATAATATAAATAGAGTGTTAATTAGGAGGTTATGAAGGTTATAAAATA
>CAMOHE010046266.1:0-18483 GCA_946598075.1 Artocarpus hirsutus | reverse complement strand
TCAAGTTACTATATTTTGCCTTTTCAAATGAGGAAACTTCATCAATTAATTTCAATCAATCAAAAGTCAAATGTTTAATTTCCTAAAATGATGAAAATTACTCCAAAAATATGCTAATCAGTAAAAAAAAATCATTAAATATATACATCGTAAATAATATGAACACTTGAGCACATCAATTCCACGTGGCCGTTACCTTGCATAACACTTAAAATAAAATGGTTAGCACCATTATATCGTATATCATAACACATAACATAAACATAACATTTAACGTCGTTGCTAATATGAAAAAATTCATAACATGAAAATTTGGCGGGTGTTACATTCTTTATAGCTATTTGGGCATATAAGAGTCTTCCTATTTTGATTACTTAATTGATCAACTGCTGGGATACTCTCGAGTCTTGAAGTCAAGTGTCAAACCATCGCTTCCAGTTGATATAATTGTCCTCCCAACCTTGGTCGATCAACAAGCAATTACATTACCATCGGTTGTATTCACTATATCTTCCAACATATTAAAGGCTTCATCCACAAATTGTTGGTAGAAAGTTATGGTTCCATTACCACTTTCCACCCATTGTCTTGATGTGGCACTAAGCCATTGAGGAAGATTTATAGTTGACACTCCATAAAGAAACTGTGATATGGGAAACATCCAACATCATGCAATCGCTTTCAACTTTTTCACCTCCATTGTCATCCTCATGCACATCATTTACCCTCCACGCAAGTTCAATCGAGTAGTACACACCAATCTACCATCATCTAGTGATTCATCAAAACACTTGGACCAACAAGAATAAGAAGAGATGGTAGTAAACAACCACACACTTAAAGAATTGGCGGTACCGATGCTGGACCAACAACCACTTTGCATTTAATATTCCAATCTGGAGGCTACTTTTGAACTTAAGTCAAGATTGATCCACCTCTTGCCAACATTCCATGGTTTTGCAAGGGAAGAACCACACAAGCATCTCAAAGAATTTCATATGGTATGCCCAACCATGAGACCAACCACTATTTCCAAAAAGCATCATAACGTGGAATGAGATAAATAAAATCTTTTTGGAGAAGTATTTCCTCGCACCTAAAGCTACAACCATCCTAAAACAGATATTTGGCATCTAATAATATAGTGGAGAGTCATTCTATGAGTATTGGGAATGATTCAAGAAGCTATGTGTAAGCTGCTCTCATCACCATATCAATGAGCAACTCCTTAGCCAATACTTCTATAAAGGACTCCTACTATTGGACAGAAGCATGATCGATGCCGCAAGTAGAGGAACACTAGGTGATAAAACTCCAGAACCACGAGGTTAGTAGGTATTCTACCATTCAACAACAACTTGCATAACTTACCTCTCTCGTTTAAAAAATGGCTTTAGGAAATTTCAACAAGTAAAGGTACATAAGATATGTTCTATTGCGGGCCATCCTACCGATATGTGTCCAACTCTACAAGATGGCAACATGGAGCTAGCAAATGCCATGGGTAGATTCCCAAGACAACGAAGAAAGTACAACCCCTTCTCTAACACTTACAATGAAGGATGGAGGGATCATTTAAAGTTTAGCAATAGGAGAACACAACAACAGGCAATGTCAAACCCCATGATGAATTGATCATTGGGCTTCAACCAATCAATGTCACAACAACCATATCAAGTCTAACCACAATAATTGGTTCCATAAAATTTAGGTCCATCCTTAGAAGATCTTGTTAAAACCCTTTAACCAACATTGCGTAGTTTCAACAAGACACTAAAGTAAGCATTTAGAATTTGGAGACTTAAGTTGGACAAATTAGCTAATGTTGTGAGCCGATTCGAGCCATCCCAAACAGTTATAAATCCAAGGGAAAATGCTTGTGCGATGATGTTGAGGAGTGGAAAACAAACTAAAGGACCTTCAAACCCACCAAAGACGTCACTTGAGGATGAAGACAACTACAAGAAAGTAACCACATGACAAGGAGATGTTGGTCCCCATGTTCAAAACACATCATCCCTTGAGGTAAGTGCCAAAATTCTCATTCCTTCTCATGTCACTCTTCCCCCTTTTCCTAGCAAGTTTGCAAAATCTAAGAAGGAGGAACACGAGAAGGAAATCCTAGAGATATTTTGCAAGGCAGAGGTAAACATACCCCTATTGGATGCTATCAAACAAGAGCCCCAGTATGCAGAATTTTTCAAAGAATTGTGCACCACAAAATGTACGCTTAAAGGAAATGAAAGAGCAAGTGTGATTGAGAACATATTGATAGTGCCACAAAAGAAGATCCCATCAAAATCTAAGGACCCAAACACCTTTACCATTCCATGCACTATCAAAAACACCAGATTTGAGAAAGCAATGTTAAATTTAAGAGCATCCATAAATGTTACGCCATATTTTATTTATCCTTCTTTGAATCTTGGCCCACTAGAGAAAATTGATATTATTTTATAACTCACTGATTGTTCTAATGCCTATTCTAGAGGAGTTGTAGAAGATGTTTTGATAAGGTAAACAAATTGGTCTTCCCAGCAGACTCTATGTTCTTGAGATGGACGATGAATCATCCCCTAAACTAACACTTATATTATTGGGAAGACCATTCTTAAAAACTGCTCGGGCCAAGATAGATATACACGATGAGACCTTAACCATGGAGTTCGACGATGAAATAGTTTGTTTCAACATCTTTGAAGCAATGAGGTATCCTAGCAGTTTACATTTGGTTTTTGTAGTTGACTTAGTTGACACTTTTGCATGGGAAATATTTAAGTTGACTGGTAGAGATGGATTGGAAGTTGCTATCACTAATAACTTCTAGATGCGTGACCTAAAGGACCAAAAACAAGACTTGCATTCAATGAAGAAGTAGAGGAGGCTATAGGAAGTTTGGAATCTCTATTGTAAAAACATAGATATGATGTTTCTTATATTGAATTGCTATTAACTAATGAGAAACTTCTATTTCTATCAAATAGGCTCTAACACTAGAAATGAAACCTCTCCTAGATCACTTGAAATATGTATACTTAGGAGAAAAAGAAATATTGCCCGTTATCATTGCCAATAATCTCACACCAACACAAGAGGATAACCTTATCTAGGTTCTTAGAGACAATAAGATGAGATTGGGTGTACTATTACCAACATTAAGGGCATAAGTCCATCTATGTGCATGTATTGGATCCTACTTTAAGACAGATTGAAGCCAACGAGGGAGGCTCAACATAGGTTGAACCCTTCTATGATGAAAGTTATGAAGAAAGAGATATTGAAGCTCCTAGATGTTGGGGTGATCTAATCCCATTAAAGATAGCAAGTGGGTGAGCCTAGTTCAAGTGGTACCAAAGAAATCTGGGGTCATCATAATACACATTAATAACATTTAATTAACTTCGGGGTGTTACATCCCTACTCAAGTTCAAACCAGGTGGCACGTTTGCATGACTAGAAGAGGCTCAATTTAGCTACTCGCAGGAACACTTTCTGTTGTCGTTCGACGATTAAATGCTTGAAAGTTTAGTTGGTCACTCTCATTACTATTTTCTTGATGGATACTTAGGTTATAGTGAAGTTATCATCGCATCAGAGGATCAAGAGAAGACAACGTTCACTTTACCATTTGGGGCATTTGCTTACCAACATATGTCGTTTGATCTATGCAATGCTCTAGCCATGTTTCAAAGGTGTATGGTAAGCATATTTTCTAATTATATGGAGAATATCATAGACGTCTTTATGGATGATTTTAGTGTCTATGGTGATTCATTTGATAAGTGCTTATATAACCTTACACTGGTGCTAAAAAGATGCATGGAATCTAACCTTTATTGAACTAGGAAAAGTGCCACTTTATGGTAAACCAAGGGATAGTTCTGGGGCATATTGTTTCTTCTAGGGGTATTGAGGTTGATGAGTCTAAAGTAGATCTTATGCGTTCTGTACCACCTCCCATAAGTGTGTGGGAGATTCATTCTTTTCTTGGCCATGTAGGTTTCTATTACATGATTATCAAGGATTTCTCGAAGATAACATTGCCTCTATGCACATTTTTTCAAAAGGATGTGGCATTCAACTTTGATGACAAGTGCAAGGAGGCATTTAAAAAGTTAAAGAAGCTCCTCACTTCAACACCTATGATCTAACTGTCAAATTGGGACCTCCCTTTTGAAATCAAGTATGATGCTAGAGACTATGCAATAGGAGTTGTTTTCGGACAGCGAGTGGTTGGACGACTACTTCATGCAATTTACTACGCTTCTCCAACACTAAATGATACACAACTCAACTACTCTATGACTGAAAAAGAATTATTGGCAATTATTTATACTTTGGAAAAATTCTGAACTTATTTAATAGGAACAAAAGTAACTATTTACTCTGATCATGCAAAACTCAGGTACTTGATCACAACAAAGGATGTAAATTGAGGCTCATAAGATGGATTCTTATCTTGTAAGAATTTAATTTGGAGATCAAAGATAAGAAAGGCACTGAGAACTTGGTGGCTGACCATCTTAGTCGCCTTGTTCATGAGAAGGAAGCTTTACATTTGTAAGAGAAATTCCTATATGGGCAACTACTTTTTGTGAGTGTGACAACCCCCCTGGTATGTAGACAATGTCAACTCTTTGGTTAGTAGGAGAAAGCCGGATGATTTAACCCAAGCCAGAAAAGAAAAGCTCAAAAGTGATGCCAAGTACTACATTTGAGACAACCCATACTTGTGGAAACATTGTTTCGATCAGGTGATGAGAAGGTTTGTCCCTGAAACCAAATTTCACTCTAGACTCACCTTTTGTCACTCTTATGCATGTAGAGAACACTTTGGATCAAAGAGAATGACACATAAAGTCCTTGATTGTGGTTTTTATTGGCCATCATTGTTCAAGGATTCATACATCTTCTGTAAGTCATGTGATCATTGTTAAACAGCAAGTAATTTGGGTGTGCGAAATCAAATACAACTAACCCCTATCCTTGTTATTGAAATCTTTGATGTTTGGAGCATTGATTTCATGGGATATTTTCCCTCTTCTTTTGGTAATTTTTACATTATACTTGTAGTTAATTATGCGTCAAAATTGGTGGAAGCAGATGCCACCAAGACTAATGATTGTAAGTTGTTGTAGATTGTGTAAAGTTTAACATCTTTGCAGCATTTGGAACACCAAGAGCTATGAACAATGATAAAGGTACATATTTCTATAATAGGTTGTTAAAGCTTTGTTAAGAAATGCAACATCACACACAAGGTCTCCTCTACATACAATCCAAAAACAAGTGGACAAACTTAAGTGTTAAATCAAGAAATAAAATCCATTCTTAAAAAGATGATTACTAAAAACAAGTGGACAAACTTAAGTGTTAAATCAAGAAATAAAATCCATTCTTAAAAAGATGATTACTGCAAATCAAAATGATTGGATTTTGCAACTTGATGATGCACTTTAGGCATAAAGATAGCATACAAAACACCCATTAGAATGTCCCCTTATTGGTTGGTGTACAATAAGCCATGTCATCTTCCAATTAAGCTAGAACTTAGAGCATTTTGGGTGGTGAAGTAATGCAACATGGAGATAGAGGCTGTAGGACAATAAAGGAAGATTTAACAGCAAGAGCTAGAGGAAATTTGGAATTATACCTATGAAAGCTCAAGAATTTACAAGGAGAAAACTAAGGGTTTTCATGACAAGATGATCTCCTGCAAGACTTTTGTTGTGGGACAAAAAGTTCTTTTATTTTATGTACACCTTAAGTTATTCCTAGGTAAGTTACGTTCTCCTTAAGTTGGAGCATTTGTTGTTGCTAATGTTTTTTCTCATGGTGTAGTCGAAATACAAAGCATGAAGACAAGAAGCACGTTCAAGGTGAATGGGCACCGCTTAAAGCCATACTGTGAGGGTTTTGCTTGTGACACATAATGTGGAGGAGGTACCTCTTGACGAGCCTTTGATAAAGAAAGTGGGTCAATGTAAGGTTGAAGATACTAAGCCAAGCACTTATTGGGAGGCAAACCAACAGATGGAAAGTACATCATAACATATTGGATCTTTCTTATGCCTATCCATTCTATCTTTTTATTTTTGCATTTATTTTCATATTTTTTTCAAAAAAGAATTGAAAATGTCAAACATCCATCAATTAGTTAAATCCTATATACTTAATATTTTTTATTTTTAAATATTGAAAAATAGTTCAGTTTAAGTCTAGGGGTGTAGCACCAAAAAATATAAAAATTCAAAAATTCTAAACAAAATTTTCTACATTTAATTTTTTTTGGATTTATTTTCTTAAAAAATGTTTTTAAACTTGTGTTTTGAGTTGATATCTAAGGCCATTGATAGAACTTGTTTTAAGATATATATAGCTCTTGAAAAAGATAAACATTATGCTTGTGTGTGCGTGATTCATTTGTTGGTTTTATTCTGCTTAGATTTCTCTAAACACTTAAATGCACATAACCATGATCACATAGTTGTTTGCAAGCTTAGAGAATGTTTATGTGAATTTAGAAACTTTTAAAAGATCTCACAAATTCTAAAACATGTATGATTATCTCTCGAGGCCAAATCCTAGGCTGCATGACATTAATGATATAATTTAGGCCATCTTTGGACCAGTTTGAGCCTTTTGGTGCTTATCTTGTGATATACATTTTATTCCTAGTCACCTTATTGAGCCTTATGTTGCCTTTTTCTTTGTCACCCACAAATTATAACTTAGCTGTTATTTTTTTTTTTTGTCCTTTTTAACCCTTCACCCATAAGCATGTGGGTTACCCTGCGACATATTTTGAAGTTTATTCTTATACCTGGGAGGAAGAGTGGTGTTGTAATATATTGTTTGGTACCATTATTTCCATTGTAACGTGTGACATCAGCCAAAAAAATGAAAAATGAAAAATGAATAAATGTGGATGACAGGATAAGGCAAAGTTCAAGTTTTGGGGTGTTTTGAAATTGGGATGATGATTTGTGCTTGTTAGAAGGTTTGTGAATAGATGAAAGTATTTATGGGTGATTTGGACCTCACTTGTATCCAAAAATCCTACCCCTTAGCCAAGCCATACATTACAAGCTTTATAAAGTCCTAATGGTTCTTAGTATTCTATTGCCTATCTCAGTAGAGGTAGATATGAAAGATAAGCCTATGAAGCTCCAATTTCTACATCTAGAGATCCAACTTGAGACACCAATTTGCACAAACTAATCTAAGGTATGAGAGATAAGTGTAATTTGTTATTCACACATGCACTCAGAGGGTCTAAATAAGATATAATCAGCATTTGAATTAATTCTACACAGTCATTATGTTTTGAGTTTTTCTTGAGCTGTATAAGGTGAAAATGTTGAGGCCTATAAATTCGTTAACTCATCATTTGCATGTTCTTGTGTGTTTTTAGTTTTAGTTTTTCTTTTTCTTTTGCTTGAGGACAAGCAAAATGTTTAAGTTTGGGGGTATTTTAATTACACATAAAAATGTAGGTGTTCATGAGTTTGAAATAACTTAGTTAACATTTTGTTTGTTATTAAAAGCTTTAATTAATCATTTTTGTGTGTTTCTAGCATTTTAGTTTGATTTCTATAAAATACATTTAATTTCATGCTTTTATTGTTTAATTATATTTTTGGTAATTTTTAGAAATGTTTTTAAATATTAATTATTTTATTTTAAAATAGTAAGTTTAACTAATTTTGATTTTGATTTGATCGTTATTTTAATTTTAAAGTTTGTCTCTAGTTTTAGTTTAATTGTGTGTTAAATGTGTGTTTAATAATATTTACTTATTGTTAGTGATTTTTATTTTGTAAAAGAAAATATTTTTCTGGGTTAATTTGTGTGAATATTTGAATCAGGGGCAGAAATGAAAGAGAAAAATAAGAAATTAAACTTTAGGGTGAAATAATTGATTTGAAAAAATATTGGCTGGTTGCTTTTGAACCACCCAAAGATGAGCCAAGCCAACCACTAAGCCACGTCGAGCCACTCTTTTTGGTATACCTAATGTCAAGCCAAGCCAGAGCCGTGAAGCCAAGCAACGACAAAAAAGGGCCCACCCACATAGGCTACTTAGTGCAGCCCCTGATTTGTTGCAAGTGAGTGCTCTCGCACTCGCAATCTCGTTCGTCCAAGAGCATGACCGAAGACCAAATCAATGATGAAGATTCTTCAAGACTGGTCCACCTAGTTCCTCTTATTTCTAGCCGCTAGATCTCGAGATTAATGGCCTAGATTGCGTCGTTTCGTCCATCAAATTGCCATGAAGCACAAGAATTTAAGCCCAAATTTGCACTCCAACGTGCTGCCAAGGGAAGGAAGAAGAAAAAAAATATGTATACTGATCATGAATTGCTAAGGTCAGCTCAACTGTTCTTTTGATTGGAAAATTGCGGCAAAATCATTCACCTACCCCCTCAGAAACTGCGATGCACTTGTCTTCTTTTAGATGGAAAATTTTATGAAGAATCTACAGGTTCACCTATAAAAAGGAAACAATCTTTCAGTTCAAATCATTAATTTTCCATCAATTTTCGTTTAGAAAATTCAATAAACACTCAAAATATTGAGAGAAAAATAAAGAGCAATAAAGAAGGGAAGAGGAACTAAGGAAACTTCTATAGAAAATTCTTCGAGTTCGCCACTATTTTTCAAATTCTATCAATCTTTTGAGCTATAAATGTTGCTAGTTTTTATGTTTTTGTTATTATTTTCAATTATGAATAGCCAAACTTATTTTTGGTTAAACGTGATCTCAAAGCCTTGGACATGATTATATAGCTATTTGTATAAATTATTTTCCAAGTTTTCAATTAAGATTGTTTATGTTTCACTATAATTAATACTTATGATTATTTTCTTGTTAAATTTAAGTGTGCAAATAAATGAGATTAGAAAATCACCTAATGCTATGTTAAAAATGTAGATCCATAATTGTCTTGTATCGTTAACCTGTAATAGCAATTTATGATCTATGATTGCGGAAGGTTTATGTTTGATTGTGATGTAAAATAAAACCTTTGTTGAATAAACCGAGCTTGTGTGTTTGTTGCTTAGATCAGCCTATTTTTCTAAACTTAATGCTTTTGTTAGATTGAATCTAGAGAGCATGTTCTAGGTTATTTAATGGAAAGAAATTTAGTGAAGAGCTTGTTTTACTAAACTACAAAGTAATGAAATATTAAGATAGCAGAGCTTGTTGCTATTTACAATTAGTAATTTCAACAAAAAATGGGAAATAATTCTATTATTAGTGCAAAATCATTGTCTAATAGTGGAAAATGAACCTTTGACCGGTTTCACCATTTTTGCTTACAAATTCTTGAATTTTGTAATAATTTTACTTATTCGCAATTAATATTTGAATTTGAATTTAATTTTTTTATTGTCATTTAATTTTCTTATTTATTGATTTTTGCATTCTTTTATTTTAATTTGCTTTTCAACTTTCATTTTATTTTGCATTTTAATTTTAATTGTTTTCTTTTACTTAATGTTGTTATTTTAGTTCTTTTAAGTAACTTAGTTAATTTTAAACCTCCCTCCATCCCCTTTTCTAATTCTGTAAAAATAAAAATAAAAATAATAATAATAGAAAAATACTAAATAAAAAATAATAAGGAGAGGGGTTTTGATTTTTAACTAAAACTAACACGAAAACAAATAAATTGAAAATAAATAAATGTTAAGCTAAATAAAATCTAAAATTGTTGGGAATTATGATTTCGCTTAAAATTATTCCAATTCTTATCAATTAAATATATTAGTGTGATATCCTCAAATTATGTTGATTGTCAAAAATCTCTATTTATCTAACACTTTCTTTCGAGTTACGCTACACATATCCTCAAATTACTTATTCACTATATTCTTATGTAAATTACAACAATAAAAAATTTATTATGATCTCGGGATTTTTATTTAGTGACCACACCAACCGTGTAAGATTATTCTATCTGACATACAATCTATAGTATCCTACACATGTTCTTAAATCACAAATCTCCTTCCGGTCTTATTATGATTTATTTTATCATCTAACTAAAGCTGGTTAATTAAAAACACTAAGTACAGTGTAAAATACTACGAGGATCACAAAAATAAATTTTAACTAAATAAAATGTTCATGATTCTAAGCTGCATCGTAACCCTATCAAAAATACAATTAGAACATAATATTAATTACAAAAATAAACATCATAAATATTAGCATTAAATTAAATATTAAAATAATAGATATAATGAAAGTTTGGAATTGGCCCATAATTTTTGACAGTTTTAGCGGGTCCACCTCCAACAACTAACATTCTCTAACTCACATTATTTTACAGGTTACAACACTCAAAATATTAGAAATATTATTAGGTATTTATTTGTAAAACTAAAACTAAAAAACTAAATAAATAAATAAAATCTGACTAAGAAAATACCCAGCCCCACGGCTGGGTTCTTCTGCCCTCTTCTCCTCTTCCTCAGACGCCTTTTATAGGCTTTTCAAATGAGAATAAAAAAACATATAAAGACAAAGTTTAAAACCTACTACATAAGCAGGTATAATTTGAAGAAATTGTTGTTACTTTCTTCTTCGTTTCCTCCGTTTCCCTTTCTTCAGATCCAGCTATTTCCCAAAAAAATCCACGATTCAATTATGCAATGTTGAAAGCACGTTGCAACAAAAAGAAGAGCTGAAATTCATGCTGAGTAACAAAAAGAAGAGCTGAAATTCATGCTGGACGTGCTTCATGGGCTGCGTGCATGGGACGCTTTGAGTGGATTGCTCGGTGCTGGCGACTAGCTTAAGGAGCGAAGAAGGAAGCGCTGACGACTTGTTTGACTGGAATTTTGACCTGCGAATGGGAACCCGCCGAGTAGACAATTGAGCTGATCAGTCTGCTAACTAGGAGTTGACCATAATAGTGAAGGGCCACGTATACGATGACTGCTGACGCGGCTGAACTGGATATAGGCATAAATCTTCTAAAAATTATGCTTTTGACCCCAAGTTTGAAGTTTCTTTTCATATTTCTTCCTAGTTTTGCCTCTAAAATAAACAAATTTTGTAATTAAGCCTAGAAAAATTTTACAAAATAAAAATTACTAAAAGTAATTAAATATTTTTACAAACTTATTTAACATAAAACTAAGTTAAAAAATTAAAGACAAACTTTAAAATGAAATTAAAACTAAAAATCAAGATCAAAATAAAAAACAAAATAAAACTAAAACTAAAACTTACATAAACTTAAGATTTTAATTTTATTTTACAAAAATTAATTAATTATCTTAACAAAATAATTCTAAAAATCGCCAAATATAAATTAACATAAAAACATAATAAAAATTAATAATAAACATATTTTATAAAAAAATAAACAAAAGACTGAAGACATACAAAACTAGTTAAATGGAAGATTTAATAACAAAAAAAATAGTAAATAAATTATTTTGAATCTTCTGAAACATGCATTTTTTACGTTTTCAGCTTCTTTACAACCCCACTGGAAACTCCTAAACAATCTGTCCATATCGTTACACATCATTTCTGGTAGAATTTATGGTAGAAGGTTTGTTGACAAAGCATAGACCCATCGATTTTATCATCACTAACAGGCCAGCCTTAGAGAGGAGCTTTTGCTTCCAACCAGCAGTTCTTTCTTGTGTCTTCATGACAAGCTTCTTCCACCCCTTTGTTTTATTTCACCCACGAAGTAAAGGCAACCCTAGATGAATAGCTTTCTCAATAATTCTTTTAAAACCAAGAATCTCAGTCACCGTTATGGCCTTAGCACTAGGAGTATTAGGACTGAGTAGACCACCTATTTCTCATTAATTACCTTTTTCCCCGACCATTGACGGTACTTTGCAAGGAACATTTTATCTCCAAGGTAGGTTTTTTTTTTTTTCTTTTTTTTTTTTTAAGTCGCATGGGCAAAAAGGACTAGATCATCAGCAAAGAAAGCATGAGTAAGAGTAGTAGCATTTTCGACAACCTGACTCCTTGGTATCTTCCTTCAGCCGCTGAGTCCTCAACAACTGAGACATCACTTCGCTACAAAGAATAAACAGGTAAGGAGATGTAGGATCACCTTGTCTTAAGCCTTGTGTCGGCCGAATATGAGTAGAAGTAAAAAAACCAGCGACTTCACACATTCCATCACCCAGTTGATCCACCTGCCACCAAATTCTAGACACCAAAGCACATCCACTAGCAAAACCGCATTCGATCTTACCATATGCTTTCCCCATATCCAGTTTTACAAACATCATCCCGCGCTTCCCTTTCTTTTTTTTTTTTTTTTGTCTCTCATGGAGTGTATGACTTCTTGTGTAATAATTGTATTATCTAGATATCCCTCTGATTTGTTAGGGTAGCCCCATTCTGCCTCTTTATGCAATCAATCAAGTTCCTAAGCCGTCTAATTATGGTAAAGACACGGAAGAATGTCGTACAACAATCATCTTCCTTTAACCAAGTAATCCTAGAGTTTTCGTTTCACAACAGTCCCTCTTGTCTCAACACTTTTGCGAGTTCTTTATTGGCCTCCACAATCTCTTTCAACTGATTGTCAGCCATCCCTTAGAGTTCAAGCATATCAATATAATTTCTTAGATTTTTCAGCATGCTTTGAATATTCGCCAATTGGCTCTGGTTCTAATCATTGAGAGCTATCCCCGTCACTCCTTGTCACACAACCAAACTTCCCGATGCAATTCTGTAATCCACCAAATTCCTAGCTTTACAAACCACAAGGGAACTTCTAGGATCTCTCGTCCAAGCGACCTCAAATAGCGTTCTTCCCCATTGAAAACATGCAGAATGGGGTTATGATAAAAAGAAAGTAGCTGGAAGCACGACCACCTTAGCTCCAGGAAACAACCTCCTCCATCAATAATCAACTAATACTTGATCAATCTTAGCCTTTGCTAGAAAGGCTCTACTACAGCCATTTAATCAGGTGAATCTATCCTCAGCACCAACAATTTCCATCAACCCCAAATTCTCAATGGCTTCTTGAAACACCCTCGAACTGTAGTGGGCGCTTGAACTTCCTCTTCCAGAGAATCTCTCCCTACGATTTAGAGTACCATTTATATATCCCATTGCCACCCACAACCCCAACATGAAACTTCTAGCTGACCGAAATTGACCCTAGAAACAATCTTTCTCTACAACACGAGAAAAGCCATACACTGTTGTTGACAGAAACCAACTGGTTCCCTACTGGCTTATCTTCCACTCTAAAATTAATTAAATTCTTACTGCTTTTTATCGCATAAACTTTTAGGCCATTCTCCAAAGCAACACAAAAACCTCCTGCCAAATCCATGAGGAGCTACATAACAATAATTTACCATTTTCCATCGCCTTAAGGCACATTACATTGCTTGAGACTATGTTTATGAGACCTAATCAAAGCCTCTAATTCATTAATTGACGTCAGTCGGGCCAGATCTCAGAAATTAACTACCAAGGCTTTCATTGGTCCAACGGACGGAAGGGCTCCATGGCACACCTCGGCCTGTTTAGTAACTTAAGAAATTGAGAGCTGCATACCTTCAGACGCGTCATACACTACACCAATAACTTTTCGAACTGAGTCTTGAGTCGTTGGGCTAGCACTGCTAGAATTAGTTTTTATCATATATCTTCTCTTTGTCAAGGACAAGTGCCCTCCACGCTGTCTTCCTCGTCCTTTTAAAGAATTCGCAACCGACCCTTTTGTTGAGAAACGAAGCATGAACTCCCTAAAAGTCATCTCCTAATTTTCTTTTGTTCCTAGATCACCACTCTCCATTGGCATGGGCCTATCGACTTGGCTACTCTCAATTCGATCCCAATTCACCATTGGAAGCAACAAGGGCTGCGCTTTTCTTTTCTTGAAGTTGCAACTACTGGCCTGAATACTTTTAGCCTGGCGGGTGGGGCGAACACAACAGGATAGGCTTGGTATTCATCTACAAGCCTAGTCCCAAGCATAAAGCCCATCACCTCACCCAAGGCATCAGGTTTACATGTCACCACCATAGTGTTTCCTAGGTGACATGTCTCATTCCTTTTAATAGACATCATAAGCTGAAATTCCATAGTGGCTTCACCCTCACCTGCATTACAAACTCCTGCTTCACTTGCTGGAACCAACGTACACTGCTCAACTTGCTCAACAACTGTATCTTTGTCTGTTCTCAAAGGACTCTTTTGTGCCAATATGCTCAGTAACCAATGACGTGTGTCATGTACCCATTGCACATATCCTTCTCTGTGCACAAAGGACGAAGGCTTGTCTCCTCCACTACCCGTCTTAGCCGCCTTAGCCGCCGAGCCTGACAAGTTAGGTGTCTCCTCTACCTATAGTCCCAACGAGATATGTTGTGCTATTTCTTCCACCGACGGCTTCTCTGTGCATTTCTCTGATTTCTTCCTTCCTTCAGGCCACCACAACCAGCTATTCAAGTCTGCCTGGACCCAACCGCCATAGAGCCGGACCTGGCGCCCCATTCGTCTTCCTTCATCGCTGGGGCAAAAGCGACACACACCCTCTCATCATGACCAAGAATTCCACATTCGTTCGTATTGGAATTGCATCCAATACCGCCTCCCCGATTTCTCCTTCTGTAAAAACCCACCACCAAGGGCATAGCCAAATCAACTAGAGTTTTAACACGGAAGCACGCCCCCCGCTCCCCACGCGCGCACAAACCCCCAACGAGCAGCCCCCTATTTTGGGGATAAGAACAAGAACTTCCCCAGCATTACTTCCAACTAGTCTCGCATTGTGCTCAGAGCAGTAATCAAGAGAGAGACCATGAATCTGAACCCAAAATACAGACTTTGTGAAGCTAACTTGATTAGTGGGAATACTTGGTGGCCAATCTTGCAATACTAGATGAGCAGCATTCACCGACGAGGGCCTTTGTTCCGTTGCCCTCTTATTGTCATCCTGGGTTTTAAAGGTGAACACATATACATTCGAGGCCTTTTCTTGTAGAAACCAAACTGTGATATCATGCCACGCTTTCGCTAAAGAGCTCCTAACCGCTAATCTGTTCTACCGATGGCAAGTCAAGATGTTCCCTATGGCCTTAGCGTTCGCTTTTACAATCGTCACATCCGAATCTAGCACTAACTATAACTCATGATCATGACAGTGGAGAGCTTCTACTTGCCTAATGAGTTCACCCACATCACTTCCATTTCCTTGTGGTTCCATATCAACCATCACCAAGGACCCAGCCTCACATCTGAATCAAAGTCGGAGGCCTCCCACCGGGGGAAAAGACTTTGTCTCACTTTGTCTCTCTCTCTCTCTCTTTCTCTCTTAGCTTCTCTATAAAAAGGGCCATGCACTAGAAAAATAGACATGCGTTCAGAGAGTAAAAAGAAAATAAAGAAAACGAAAGATTCGGAGGGGGGAAAGAAAAAAACAAAGGCAGAGAAAGTGAGTGTGTGAGAAAGAAAAGAAGAGTGAAAAGAACAAAAAAGAGTGAAAACAAGAAAACTGTTGTCAGGGTAGAAATATAGGACACTTTAGTATTATTGTACTGTCATATGGACAAAAAATATGTAGGTGTTTAATAAATTATTTTTAAAACTGTTGTGAACAACAAAAGATGAGTTATAGGTATTTAGCAAATGAAGTATAAAATTATATGGGGATATATAATGATGAAAATATATATATTTACTTAGCATGTTTAGATTTGGTTTTTAATTTTAATTTTAAAGTTAACATACGTAATATTTATATATTAAAACGCTAAAAAACAATTTTATTTTTGTTATTTGATATGATTTTAGAAAATTAAATTACTTCTATTAAACGGCATAATTTATATGTCCACATAAAAAATACTTTGGAAAAAACCTATGGACATTAAAAAAGTTATTTTATAAATTAATTATAACCTTCATATATTGATGTTATTTTAATTTGTTCTAGAAAAAAATCGCTAGTCTAGAATTATGTATTATTATTAGGGTTAATTTAGAAATTTTAAATTATGAGTGCAAAAACTAATGCTTCTCAACTTTTCTTATTAAATAGCAGTTTTTAGAACAACTTTATATAAATAGGTTTTACCAAACACCTTAAATTATCTTAAGCAGTTATAGAAGCTAAAGCAGCATTTAAAAACAATGCCAAATGGGCTCATAATCCTTTCATTATTACGCTTTTTCTTTTGTCTTGTTCTACTAGTCTTGTATAAAGAAAGCTTTATACATGCTCCTTAAATTTGAAAGTCTGCTACTAAAAAGAAAGTTCAATGAGCTTAATAATACTATTCATATTCAAATGGGGCCTATGGTATTGTAATGAACCAATATAGGTAATATGAAAGATTAGTAAGTCAACTTATAAGAAGAACAAAATTAATCAACTATCAAATTAATTAATTAATTATCAATGTTTGTATGATTTAGTTAAAGGCAATTATGGAAAATAAATTAGAAAAGATTTATGAGTTGTGAGGATTTATATTTAATTAATCCTTTTAATTATAAAAATATCTAGTTAGTTAATAAAGGGAACTTTTTAAAGAATAATTTCTTTTTTATAAAATGCTAAACTAATTAGCATAAAACAAGTAATGCTCACAGTCTTATTAGGTGTTTTTTCTCAAACTCTAGGAATAGTGAATAAGTATGTGGCGAGTTAGTAGATCCTGTCTTTGAAAACCAAGTAAGTAAAAATCTCGTTTGCACCATGAAAACTGTGGTCTTCAATTTAAAGTGTTTTCACATGTTCTATAAAAACATTACCTATGTTGTGATATTTTGTGTATTGTATGTGATGTACGCTATGTAACATTATATTGTATAATCATCTTATGTTAAGAATAGTTATAATTTGTTAAGATATGCAGTAACATGCTATATTGCATACATACAATAAGACAGATGCAAAAAACAAAATGAGATAAGTTAAGTTAAGAGTGTCGTACCAACCTCCTAACCTACAGGTAGGATTCAAGGCCTCTCGACCTTGAGAAAGTTATACAAAATCAATTCAGTTCATGGTCTAGGGTTGCTAGGGACCTCGCGAACCCTAACTTCTCGATGATCACGCACAACGGGTACATACACATAGGAGCCCATTAATATGCTCCTACATGTTTTAATAAATGTTTTTAGCTTTGTTTTGAGTGTTTTATGTTCCTACTTGCTGAGCGAAAGCTCACTTAGATATGTTCATACTATAGGTAAGTAACCTATCAACAACTCGTGATAGACAGTAGCGAGCCGTAGACAAATGGTGGAGATGGATATGGATTCTGCTTACAAAATGCTTCTTCCGTAATAGATTTTAAGTAAATTATACATACATATATACATATATATATATATGTGTGTGTGTATGTAAGAATAGTCTGATACAAACATGATTTAAAAACAAAAATTATAATTTTACAGTCTCAATTTAGGTTATTTAAGAGCAATATGTTACAATATACTTCTATCAAATGTTTAATTAACTAATTATAGTAGTAATTTGTTTTAGAAATGTTTTTAAAAGATTCTTTTTAATTAAGGAATTGCTTTAAAGAAATCAAGTTAAGTAATTAGTCTTATGTTTTAAAAAAATTATTTGGCAAATTCAGTATTTTATGATAAGTCAAGTTTAAGAATACAATTATTTAGTTAAGTAATGGTTACATAGGTCAGGTTGTCACACCTTAAACTTTTAAATTTCCAATATAGGTCATATAACTTGTAATTCCTCAAATAAATAAAACAAATCCTAAAGAACTACAATGCCTCAACAAGATATATAGGCAGCTCTGTGAAATCTTTCTCGAATACAACCACAAATTTAAACAAAATCAAATTCCCCCTTAAAATGTCACAAGTGAATTCTATATAATCACAATTGGAATCAAAGGGTTTTCCCTAGTTACAATGGATGTAATTAACAGATTATTTTTACAATTTTAAATGGGTTAAACTTAAAAATAATAAATTCATATGCTTCAAAATTTTAATGTGTAACACCCCAAAATTAATTAAATGGTATTAGAGTGTTAAATGGTGGATTAGTGTGCCATAATGAGTAATTTAAATTTGAATTGATTATTCTGTGAAAATTAAGGAAAACTTATATTATTTTACTCTTTTAGTGATTTTTAATTATTCTAAATTGTTTTTAATTGTTAATTTTATTTTTAATAAAGCAATTTGATTTTGAAAACAGTGTATTGTTGTACACAGTTTTGTGCAACTGTTTTTTCCTTTTTCCTCTATTTATTTTCACACTCTCTCTCTTCCTCTCATTTTCTCTCTCCTTTCTCTCGCTCACCTCTCTCTCGTCTCTCTATTCCTCTCGGTTTACTCTCTCTCTCTCTCTCAATCTCTCAAAATTTTTGAAACAAATTTCGTTTTCAAGCTTCGGGATTGTGGATTGAAGGCTCGGGAACGTGATTGAGCAACTACGAACTCGATTCAAGCTTCGATTTAAGGTTAGATTTCAAAATTTCTAA
>CAMOHE010046265.1:25802-87222 GCA_946598075.1 Artocarpus hirsutus | reverse complement strand
GTTTTCTGCCAAAAGATTTTGGGTCACATAATAACAATTCCCTATTATATTTTATTAATAAAAAATTATAGAAGATAGAGAAATTCAGAATCCAAGCACAAATGCTGACTTGAAAAAGTCAACAATATTCTTGACTGATTTTCTTTGCAAATATTGGTTGTTTTCTACTAGTTTCAAGTGTTCATTCTCCTAAAAGTTGGACTTATAACAGCAATTTGTTGAAGGCAAACAAACTTGGTAGAAAACAAGAAGTATTTTCATATCCAATAGAAATAAAATATATATATTGATCCTCCATTATATTCGATTAATGTTATTTATCTTGTTATACATTTTATTTTAAGTTCATTCAAACACTATAGTCTGTTTGCAAGTGTTTTCAAAATAGGTACAAATAGTTTTGTTTTAAAAAATAAGAATTTTTTAGAAATTGTGCTGAGAGTTTTTTTAAAATTTTTGCCTAAAAAAATATACAAAAACATTTCTAAAAATTCTCAAAATGATACCAAATGATTTTCTATTTTTGATCTCATCGAATATATATCTTTATATTAAATTTAACACATAAATTTATACTTTTTTTCTGATCAACCTTCGACTTTAACCTTAAAATTTCCTAAAATACACTCAAATTAAAAAATAAAAAAACTTTAATAACTAAAAAAGTTTTATACTAAGGATTTTGACTTTTATAATGTATAATATATCCTCATATAGATATTTTGTATGTTTTTGTTTTTGTTTTCTTTTTTTTAAGATTTAATAAATTTTCTTCTTTACTCAAGGATAATTTAGTCATTTTAAATGTAAAAATCAATTATTGACTGAGGCAAGATATATATTTGTATGTTAAATCCAATCTGAAGGTATAGATTTGATGAAATATCAAAAATCAAATAGTTCTTAAATAAACTTAACATAGAAAGTATAATAAGAAGGTAAATATCCCTGCAATTAATAGGGATCCTGGCAGATCAATTGAAAAATCAATATCAATAATCTTACATAATGCCCAAAATCTCTCCCTCGAGAGTAGCTTTGTCACAGAAAGCCAAAAGCTCAAGTAATATCTATGAAAAACATTGGGTACCAAATTTTTATTTTCTTTCTTCAAATTCTAAAATCTCACTCAAACTTGCGCATTGGTAGATTTCTATTCATTAGGTTAAAATTCGGAACATCGTGTGGCGTACACACACCTTGACTTTACAGAACAAGCGCCCATAGCTTGAACTCTATCTTTGTCTGCTTGTTTTGCTGAATTAAATGTTGTAATATACCTTATCAAGAGAGACTGACAAGAAGTCTGGCAAAATGAAATGGGTTTGAACTTAAAAATGACTTTAAATATTAGATAGCTTACGAGAGCTTTAGATTGCAGTATACTTTTGTTTTATGCTGTAGTAAATGAAAGTTTACACTATACACGATTTAAACTTATGAGTTTGAACTCATATGTCGGGAGATTTTGAAATTTTCATACATATATATATATTGAATTGATCTAAAATATGGTTGTCTCGTCTTGAAATTATTTATTGTCTAATAAGAAAATTATAAAAAATCACAACTCTTTTTTTAAACCAGATCTTATTAATTTTCAGGGTCTTTTTTTGGTGGATGTTCTTACTGTTAATGCACGTTTAACATCATTATATCTCATCAAAAAATCATATTTTTTATAGATTTGATAGTTGAAAAATAAATACATAAACAAACTCTTAATTTTCATGCATATGCAAATCATAGTCACAGAACTATTATTTTCTCCGTCAGTCTTTCATTCCCCAACACAGGAACAGACCCTCTACACCGAAGCATATCTATTGAACCCGTTTGATTGATAATCATTTGTTGACTTATTTAGTCTAAAATATGCTTTTAGACATGTTTGAATTGGTTTTGATTTTTTTATAGTTATTTCATAACAAGTCGTTTCTCTGTACTTTTATACATATATAACTGATGAAAGGGTTTTTATGTAAATTTCTAAGCTTTTACCTGTGAATAACAAATTAAAAAAAGTTTTTAATTAGTTTAACTAAACACGTTAAAAAAGCTTTTTATTATTTTATCTAAAAAAGAAAATTTATGCATTACCCAAACTATAGTTAAAAAGTTCTTCTTTATTCTTCTCTTTTAATTTATCTAACCAAGTATGTAAATAACTACTTTATTTTTTCCAAAAATTTAGTTTTTATGATTAAAAAGTGCTCATTTATACTTCACTTTTTCTTTAGTACTTAAAAGTAAAAAACAAAAATTATCGACTAGTCTTGCGACTCTCTTGATTTTCATAATTCTTTGTGTTATTATATAGCAAAAATAATTTTATCCATCTCTTTTTTCAGGATCGCCCTTAGCCAGAAAAATCCATACATACATACGTACACACAGACATACAAATATATATATATATACGTGTATATATATATATATGCCTGCCCACATCCCACATGGTTTGGTCATATCATCTTTTCATTGTTCCCTCTCCCCTGCATGTACTTTGGTCAGCTGCGAAGTATATGATTTTGGATCAGTCGAATTTTTCTCTCATTTGCCTTTCTAGTGCTCTCTCTCATATTTCATCATCTTTGATTCCATTTCATCTTTCGAGATGCCTATTACCAGAAAAAGAATATCACATTGATAGTTGACATTGATAAATCAATACTCACAAAAATATGCGTGAAATCCTTGAGAAAGTGAAATCATTCTCTTTGAATGTTATTTGACTTGTATAAAGATTAACGTTTACAAACATGCCTAATTATTAAATTATTTAACCACATATTAATCGTGCAATTTTATGTTGAACGGTTAGATTTGTATGGTAGTTTTGATAATTTTGTGTACTTCCTAATTTTGAGGTAATTTTGACGTTTAGAAATATGCCCGCACTAAAATGAATCATTATGCGATTTTTATAGATTTTCGTGTCAATGATCGATGCTAGAAAACGAACATTTGATAGCACTCGCTTGGTATATTACACTATCTTGTTGTTTTTGTTCACTTAATTATAATCAATTTTTTTAATTTAAATCATTGTTTTCACAAAATTTAAATTGCTACAATGTTTTAAATTCAAATTATATTTCTAACCAGACTAGTTCATCTCGTGTTGTTCCTTGATGATGCCCATGATTATAATAAACTCCTCTGAATAATCCCCTATAATGCTTTCTACTTCTACTTTTAACTAGGTACCAAAAGAGGTGCTTAACTTTTAAAGTTTTTGATACCAGCAATAAATCCACGAGAATAAATAGAAGTTGTTAAGATGCTTGGGTTCTCTCCCATCATCAAGAATTTTACTAAATTAATAAAACATGTTTTGGCATCATTTCAATTCCTCATCCCGGGAGGTCGGCAATAAAGAGAAGAATTTCCAAATATAAACAACTTAATGATTTATTATGATTGCTACTTTATGTTTATTGTTTATACATGAAGTGTAAAGGGGACAGAATTTTACTTTTGGGTGTACCACAATCCAATGATAAAAATAAATATATTATGACAAATAAAAAAGTGAGGATTATTTCGTAAAAGAAAGATTCACATATGGAAAAAGATTTTACTCAAAGAAGCATTATAACTTGTAATAGCCATTAAATTTTAAACTGTTAACTTGGTCCCAAAAAAAATTATAATAAAACTGATTCAAACCGAAATTTTTCCACTTTGATCCCTTGAACTAGACATCACAGCAAAACTTGGTACGTTGGGCAGGAAGAAATTGCAATTCGAACACAATCTTCTTCTTCTTTTTATTTATTTATGTATTGTTGTCAACTTTTGTTTCCCTTCTTTTTATTTTCATATGTTGAATCACAATCAATAATAAATAGCTGGATATGCCAGTATTCCAATTAAGAGTGTGTTGTACTAGATGAGAGGAGGGAAGCTTTTTGGACATTACATGCACATACATGAATCATATGCCATCGAAATATGTAGAACAGCATATAACCAAAATTGTGGTTTAAAATTGTAAGCAAAAGAAAAAAAAAATATTAAATTGTAAACTTTTCACATAACCACGCATTGCTATATGTCATTTGAGCCTGTCTATTAGAGAGCAATGTCATTTGAGCCTGTCTATTAGAGTTTTTGTTTATGTTTTTAGTCAGCAGAAAAGAAAAAGAGAAGTACAAGCTATTTTAAAAGAGCTTAAATAGTCAAAATAGTTTTAAAATATTTTTATAAGTAATAAAAATAATATAATAAAGTTTATAATGTCTTATTAAAACTGATCCAAGTTTCATAAGGTTCGTTTGGTATATTTAGTCTATTTTATAAGTGTTTTGTTTGAGAAGCCATATTTTATAGCTTTAACTGTAAGCTCTTTTAGTGTGACGTTCTGGCTTTTCGAATCGTCGCTTAACTTTCTTAAACATTAATCTTACTTACTTAATAAGAAAAATACTGAAATAATTTTTTTTTTCTTGTCCTTTCCTTTTAACACACTTTAAAACATATTTAAAAGTTATTACAACTTCAGTTTCGACTTAAGTTAAGACATTGCTTAATATTTGACTTTAAAACTATTTCAAATCATTTTCTTAAAACTAAATAAGAAACATTAATTGAATCATAGTTTAAAACTTAAGTTTATAATTATATAAACATCTCGTAAAATATATCTTAAAACTTTGACAACATTTTTTAAAACTTTGATTTTCTTAAAACTTTAAAAATACTATATCAAATAGTGGAAAAACATTTTCTTTGAGCAGCGTAAACATACGGTATTATACCAAAATCTTCACATCTATCCTTTGCAGCATCGAGCTCTTCAAACAAGTCCTACTGGTCAGCTGTAGAACTACCTACAGCATGAAGGAACTTTTAATAAGTTTTTGCTCAATAAGTTCAAACATAATCTCATAAATAATTAAAATATACTTTATAAGCTTTTCTCATAAAAACATTTTTCTTAAAACATTTTTCATAAAACATTTCTTAACGTTTTTCATAAACGTACTTCATAAACCTTTTCTTATAAACATTGTTCATAAAGTGTTTTTCATAAACATTTATTATTAAACATTCCTTAGAATGTTTTTCATAGTCATTTCACATAAACATCTCATAACAAAGAATACAAGCAAATTTATAATGTATGATCCCATTTATGCTCAATTATAAACTTTCAATTATGAGCATCTTATGATCATTCTTTATCTTTACTTTTGACATGCAAACTTTAGTGTTTGTATCAATATTATTAAATATGAGAACATAAACACGTTGCTTTCTTTGTGGAAGACTTAAGACCATCGAACATCAAGGTCATTACTTTAACTTTATTTGTGTACCTCACATCAAAAAGGCTGGTACTATACTTTCTTTTTATCTTTATTTTACCTTCTTTTTAACTTTAGTGAGTGTATCAAATGTTAACACATCATATGCAAATACATTTGCAAATTATAACTGGAACTCTTTAAAACATTGTGCATGTCACATGCAAACGTACTTTAAGAATAATAATTGCAAATGCATTACAAACCTTTATTTAATCTTTTAAACTTTATGTATATTAAATGCAATCATGCTTTAAACATAATAGTTGCAAGTACATTGCAAATCTTGATTTAAACTTTAAAACCTTTTATATAACGAATGCAAACATACTTTAAAAATAACTTGCATAACAATTGCAAACATATATATATAAGCATTTGAAAATCATTTACTTTATGCTATAGGTAAGGTTTGAACTTACTTGGATAATACTCTCCCAAGCTTTTTGATTCTTTCCTTGATGCCTTAAGCCTTGCAAACCCTCCTCCACAATTTCTTATCCTTGATCTTCACCACTTAACTTGCTTCAATACATTATTTGAAGGCTTAGAATTCATCAAACTTTTAAGAGAAAAAGGCATAGGGTGGGTGGTTTTGATGAGGAAGAAATGGAAAAATTTTCATAAAATCAAACTTTTTATTTCCAACAAGTCCTTGGCTATATATAAACATCACCCTACGGACTTGTTTGCAAAGAAAAAATTGCCCAACAACAGTTGTCAATTCTTCCAAGGGAGACATAGCACATTTTCCACCCTTGGAGTGTCCCCCTTTTTTTCTTTTTGGTTCTTGTTGCATGAAAACAAATGATGAGTAAAACTTGAATTTTATCAAATTTGATGACTCATCATCATTAGTCATCACTTAACTTCATTTGCGATAAAATTAGGGTAATTTGGCATGGTGGAATTGGACCACAACAAGGGGTGTGGTGGCAATTTTTCTACCTTAAAGGTGGCACGTAGGTGGTTCCTATATTAATTTTTACACAGTCTAAATCTATACTAACAGTATTTTTTATACTACTGGTATTCTTTTCTATACAATTTATGAGGTCCCACAACCTCTCATACTTGTTTACATCCACCACTTAATGTAATTCTTAAACTGTTTAACTTTAAACAGTCTAATTTCTATACTACTTAACCTTAAACAATCCAATTTCTACACTGCATTACTTTTGCAGTGTAATTTTTATAGTACATAACTTTATCAGTGTATTTCCTTCTATTGCATTATTTTAATACAATATAATTTTTTATATTATTATATAGTATTTTTCTTAAACTGTATATTTGTTTTAGCATTTGTTGCAACATATTTTATAATAGTTAAGCTTTCCAACTTATCTCTATATCATTCTTCTTTATATTTTTACTCTTAAAAGTCCCCTTTTTGCTTTTTTAAACTTTATCATAAAAATTGGATTAAACATTAATCCTTGTGACATATATTTTATTTAATATAATCCTTAAGTTACTGCATTTTTAATGTACTAGAAATACTCAGGTGTTATATTTAGAGTGCCAAAGTACATCTAATAGATTATTCAAATACTTTTTAAAACAGCTTTTGAGCTTAAGAAGTCAAAAATAACTTTTAAAAAGCCCTTCCGAACTTGCCTTTACTACTTCTTCAATTGTTTTTTTTTTAATCGAAATGAAAAGAGTAATTGATAAATTTTCTACCCCGATCAAGATGGAGTTGGTCATTAAACGTCTGCTCCTTAAAAACTACAGCATGAATTATTTGTTTGTTTAATCTAATTTGGTGAAACACATTAGAAAAGCTATTGAAACCCAACCAGCCATGCATGCAGAATAAAATGGATTTGACAATTCCTCCATGATTTATCAAACACCATTTGGTCAATATGTACTATAAAAAACTGAACTTTTAGTCATAATAATTTTTAGCAAAACTTTTTGTTGTGACTAAAAGTTCTGTTAAGAATGTTGAAACTAAAAGTCAGTTTCTTGTAGTGATAAAATGTTAAGTGTAATTAGTATAAAATGAAGCATAATATGAAGAATTTATTGCAGAGATTGAGCAAGGAAATCTAGAAAAATGCTCTCTTATTAAAAAGAGCATAAAGATTTATGTCTAAGATGTTTGAAAAGTTAGTTGAAACTGAGAATTTGAATTGAAAATAAAAGCATAAAGTATTATAACATGTGAGAAATTTATGTTCTAATATAATTTTACTTTACATTATAGCATGTAAGAATTTTATACTGTTTGAGTTGAAATTTATAAGTTTTAATTGATTTTACCAAACCCAAGAGTCATTTTTTAAACTCCAAATGCTAAGAAAATTGTACAAAGTTACGAACAAAAGGAAGCGAGAGCAAATTCTCGAGTTTTAAACAAGGGACTATTACCACGAAACAAGAACGTGAATTATTACAAATATCATTATTTGAAACTTACTTTTTATAAATTCTATATATGTGTAAATATGACACAACTTAAACATATTATATAAATAATAGTATAACATAGGTTTTTTTTTGAAATATAACATGTATAAATATATTTTTAAAAAACATGGCATAACATATAATTTTCTTGAACGAGAACACCGAAGGAAGCTGGCTATTGTCAAACGGCCCCATGGAAAAACAGGAGGCCACGTTAACCTCTGTTATAAGCCTAAATTAGGCCATTTTCTCTCACAATTTAAGGCACTTTTTTCGAGATATTTAGCGCAAACGCCACAACAAATACAGGTGAATCGACTTTTGCCACTCAATGAAAAACCGTTAGATTTTTTTGCTGCCATCTTTAAAAGCTAAATTGTATGGACCAATATACCCCATGTTTTTTTCTCTCTCTTCCCACACTCACCTCTCCTAGCCCATCCCCTTGTTATAAACATGTGTTCAAGTTTAACACAAACCTTATATTTGATTAAGGCAACTTCCCAACTAAATTAGATTTGGAAATTTGAAGCTATGATCGTATGTGTGACGCCTATGTTTAGTTTGAATTGGTTGTGTCCAGGATTGTTGCACAAAATCCTTAGTCAAATAAAACTTGATCCAACTTTGTGAACTTTACGCGTGTTGGGTAAATTTGATCATCAAGTAAAATGCTTGACCATGCTTATTCGCTGAAATGCTACTGTCTTATGGAAGCACATTAGTGGTGTACAATAAGGTGGCAGTATATACCCTTGGAA
This sequence comes from Artocarpus hirsutus, assembly GCA_946598075.1. Classification (NCBI taxonomy): domain Eukaryota; kingdom Viridiplantae; phylum Streptophyta; class Magnoliopsida; order Rosales; family Moraceae; genus Artocarpus; species Artocarpus hirsutus. Next base: position 78,728 of record CAMOHE010046265.1, on the reverse strand, counting down.
GCACATTTTACATTGAAGTACTCTCAGTTCTGCCCTATAACTATCTCATATTATTGTCCTGTAACTTTACCAATACTTCTATGCATATGTAGAAAATTATGCTCTAAAGAATACGAAAAAAAAGACAAGATTGAATAATTTCTTACGCATTTGGTTTTTCATCTGATGCACTGCGATTCTGACTTTTGCCCCCCGTGTAATCAGCATGGCAAAATCATATAAAGGGAAGAGCTTGAAAAAATTCTGGCAAAAGAGAAGACTGGAGAAGTACAGGTGACCATTTGATAAACAAAAACAATCATACTTCTTTAGTCTTTGCTCCAAACTTTTAATTGGAAAGATTGCTTTCAGTGACCAACAAAAACTCTCACATCTGCACAAAACTTCTTGCTTTGCCGTGGTTTTTTCTACTTCTTTGAGTTAGCAATGAGAGTAAAGTTGATAGGCCCAAGGAAAATATCTCATTTGATTACACTCCTTTGTGGTCACTTTTTCTTTTTTGTAACAAAAGCAGGTAGCAGATATAGATGAAGCAATGGCGCGGGCTGTTGACATTGGCGAAAACAATGTAGGTTTCATCACCTTTCTTATATTGGATGTATCATGATCTTGAACTCCTTGGCCTAATGTTGATTTGCCTTTTAATAACTTTGTGATGTGGTTATATATTTGTTACAACTAGAACATAATTCTCTTTGGTCCTTGTACCTTTCGAAGGATGAAGGAGAGGACCGCGAGGCAGAGGTTGAGCTTGATGAAGAAGAAGTTGACAAGAAAATTACGCCCAACTGGAGTGTTTTGAAAAGCACTCCTCAGCATCGCAAATCAAAGGTCATCCTGTTTGGTTTGGTACACATGTTTTTTTCACATTCCTTTGTTACTGATGATGATGGTGGTGGGGATGAAAACTAATTAATAACATGGGCCTAGAAGGTGGCAAAATGGTCTGGCCAGGCCGCCTGGCCCAGATTTAAGATGGGGCGAATGAAGCTCCTACCTCAGCGGTGGTGCGGAGATCGAATCTCCTCTATGCATGCGGAGATAGGGACCTGCCGGATCCACAACGGGCGTCTCCTCCGACGTTGTCCCGGATAGCTCCGCCGGATCTACAACCGGCATCTCCTCCGACGTTGTTCTGGAGAGCTCTGCCGATCTACATCCGGCATCTCCTCCAACGTTGTTCTGGAGAGCTCTGCCGATCTACATCCGGCATCTCCTCCAACGTTGTTCCGGATAGCTCCCTTGGATCAGTACCTGCTCCGACATTGTTTCAGAGAGCTCTGTCAGATCTACAATCGGCGAGGCAGACCTCCAATTGACGATGGGGGTCCTTTTTTATTTTGAAATGCATTTTGAAACTCTCAAGAGTATATATGATATTTTAAATATACGTGATAACGTTGTTGTGATATTATTTAAAGTTACTTTTTTTTTTTTTTGGCATAAATCCGTGTAGGCTTAATACTTGTTACATTTTTTAAAAGTGCCCAACTTTTTTTTCTTTGTTTTTTTCCTTTTCAGCTCGAGAATAGAGATTAAAAAAAATAAATATTTAAGAAACAATAACATCAAACTTTGAAAATCTAAGTTAGGCAATTTAACGTTTGTTCTGTCTTCAATTTTTAGCTTTGCTTTTGTTATTATTTGTTTAGCTTATTGAATGATCAAATTTATTTTCACAAGTGGTATTTTGTATTGTGAATGAACTATAAATAACCTACAATGGAATCTGAATACTGACATATTGGAATAGAGTTGTTTTGTTTCCTATTTAGCCATATATTTGGCTCTCTTCTAACTTCTTCAGCTAAGCTAACATGAAAGGTGAAACTCAACATAGCTTTCTCAAAGCATAAACAGAAACTGCTGTGATAAAAAATTAAACTAGATAGATAACTAGAAGGGGGGTGTATAATTTTTTGGACTATTTATCTTTTTTAATCTCTTTCAACTTACACCTTCATATTAGATTTAATAAATAAATCTACACCATATCTTGGTCAATAATTAATTTTAACATTTAAAATAGTTAAATTATTCTCAAGTAAAAGAGGAAAAAACTAAATTTTTAAAAGTAAGAAGAAAACAAAAACAGAAATACACAAAAAAAGAAACCATTTATAAGGATATTTTATGGTTCATTTGGTGCAGGGGTTCAAAATGGTGTGATTTAGAATATTATAGTTCGAATTGTAGAATATTATAGTTCGAATTGTAGGTTGTAAACCATATAATTTAAACGGTGCTTTTGATCTGACGTTTCGAATGTAAAAGTTTAAAATAAAAATAACAAATTACATTAAGTTTAAAACGAAAACTAGCGTATAAAAAACCATGGTTTATAAAAAAAAGACGAACATGAAAATGATTTTAGCTTCGAAAATTATTCAAACCCTTAGATCATGAGGAGAGAGAGACAAAGTTTCAATTTTGAGGTTTTAGCCGTTTTAAAACTACTTCTATAATTTAAACTGACTTTTATTATTATCCTACCCAAACACCAGTTTAAACCGTCTTTATGGTTTGAATTGTCTTAAATATTTTGAACTAACGTATCAAACGCTCTATAAGACTTTTTTTTTAAAGTCAAAACCCTTTGGTTTCTGAAGTTTTTCAAGTTTTCTTATTTTTCTATTTAAAGATATTTTTAGTATATTTTTATCAAAAGTAATGATTGATCAAAAAAAATATAAATGTGTATTATATTTAATATGAAAATATATATGTCATGAAATAAAAAATAAAAAATATAATATTTAAATAATACGGTAAATAATGTACGGTAAAAATCAGAAGTGATGATTGATGAAAGAAAATATAAATGTATATTATATTTAATATGAGAATATATATTTCATGAAATAAATAATAAAAAATATAACATTTAAATAAACCAATAATACGGTAAATAATCCATAATTTTTTCATCATATCTTTTTTTCTTGTAGATTTACAAACTATTTTAGCTCTAGGCGTTGCTTTTATGCTCCTACATGTGAAGCCAATAAGCCGAATAGCCTGCCCAACAACTCAAAAAAAAAAAATAATAAGGTTGGGCAAGAAATTCCCCAAACACAAACAAGCAAAAAACTCGTTGCTTGATGGTGAGCTCAACTCTAAGATGGAGAATGCCGTAGACAACATAGGGGCCACCCTCAGCCATGAATGTTGTCCAGGTTACGCGGAACAAATTCCAGCACCCAACAGCCTTTCCACCAGTGAACGTATAATTTCCTTTGAATCTGGTCACGTAGCCCCCCGTTGCCTGTGACCTCGACGCGAAGTCGCAGTCAACTGAAAAAATAACCTTTCCCTTCACATGCATCCCTAAAAATAGCCCAAAGCAGTGGAATGAGCTATGATGGTCCATGTTGCAGTGTGCTGACAGGTAAAACCCTTGACCCGCAAGGTGAAAGGCCTGTGAATACAACCGACCATTTGGGAAAAGACGTGCACACTCTTCCCGCTTCAGGTCAAGGTACACGATACACTGCTGCAGGGGTAGTTCGAATTCCACAACCTTGACTGGCCGGTATTTATAAGCACGTTCCACAAAGCAATGATAAATTGAATTCGCATTTTCGGCAGCAATAGACCGCTGCCAATAGGGTGCCTCCGCCTTGAAAAAGAGAGCCTCAAGCACAAGCTTTGATGCAACTTCATGATCACAGTCATTGCAAGTTAGAACCTTCTTAAGTTTCTGGCAAGTCATGTACGGAAAACGAACAAGGCGACCTAGTCGTGAGCTAATGCCTTCTTGCCGTTCTTTGGGATTTACATAATGGGTCCCAGCCCATTTCAGAACAAAATCATAAACAGCATCTTCGGAAGCCACCTGCAAGAGGAAGATTCAGTATGTCATTGGGGAACCTGCAAGGAATTTAGCAACTCAATAATTACCCTCTTAAGTAGCCTAAACAAAATAATAAAAATTACACTCTTAAATCTTGTTGACTACCATTTGACAACAAGGTGGTTGTGAAAGTGACAAGTATTCTATACTAATTTGATCTAGTAAATACATGACTCAACTACTTTACAACATCGGCACTCTCCAAGGAATGTTTTGTTTAGAGATCATATAAAATATGTCCAAGGAACTAACCTGGTAATGTCTTTGTAGAATCCAGCAAGGAACTGCTTTGTTACCTCTGTCAGTGGCTTTACTGCATCGGCCATCGGAACACCAAAAGGTAGATCCAAATATAGCAGGGCAGACTCACGAGTCATAGGCAAGTCTTGCAATAGCCTGCTACAATATCTTATGCAAGATGCAACCTCAAATTTGTCTGCAGCCAAGACCACATCCAATAAACGAGGAGGTGTTCGTACCGTCAAAGTATTACTATACATGAAATTCAAAAGATCCATGAAGGCTACTTCTTCTGCATTCCATGAAAAACAAAAGGTTAAACTAGATGAGGGAAAATGACACTAAAACAGCTTGCCAATTATATGACAGAACGTATTAATGGTTGTGCCAACTTAATGTTCTAAATTACCAGATTCATTAATTTGAAGAGTTGCATGTCGCTGCTCTGACTCCATCATCCCATTTGAAAACAAATATAGAGACAAAACAAGAAGTGAATTAAAGATAACCAAGGAACAAAATGGCACACATCACAAGACCCTTCACCTTATAGGAGGGACTTTTCACTGCCAAAATCACAGAACAGATATGTACAGTCTTGACTTCAAGAGCTGCCAAACAGTCCCCATTCAATGATGAATCATCGCTATGAGCAGCTTCATCACCTACATCAATTTCTAACTAACTTTCAAATTTGCACAACAACCAGCTAACAATTCAAAAACTCAAATACAACGCAACCCAATTGCATATACTGATAGCCATACATGTGATAAAGTTTCAAGGCAACGAGTCAGTCTACATATCAAAGACAAAATCTATTCTCCTTAAGTGGTAAGACTAGTTATGATGACAAAGTTTTCAGCATTAACTCCGAAGAAAAACAGAACATACCAAGTTGATTCATATTAACTCCAGAAGGAAAATCCTCCACCATTGCCACAGCTTCCTCCTCTTGATTCTCACCAGCACCTTCCTCCATATCCGGCATTCGACAGCTCAAAATCTGTTCCTCACGATGCACGAGAGAATCAACAACTAAAAGTGATAAAGAACAATGCTCTAGATCAGTAATACTAATATTCATATTGATTCTACCAACCAAACTGTCCATGTTTGTACTTGAGGATTAGCAATAGACCAACACCAGTACAGAAAAAATAAAACTTTCTTCTAAAATCCTAAGAAACACAGCAGAAATCTAAACAGGGAGAAAAAAATCCACCAGAATATAGATAAATTTAAGGCAATAAGTCTCAGAATTTCAACCAAGTTTCTCAAGACTAAATAATCCCAAGGATTTCATTTCCACATTATCTCTCAGCAACCAAACAAGAGCACGGTACAACTCTAGCCACGAAAAACAGAGGAAAACACAAAACAGTGAAAATACTAGAGAGAGAGATACCAGTGTCTCTCTTACCAGCCGGAGAGCGTGGTGCTTGCCTCGCCGTCCAATTTAATGTCGGGCAAATCGGGAATGATTTCAATCCTGAGACGCGGTCGCAGAAATTGCTGTTGTTGAAGGCCAAGGTGAAGTCGACATCGGAGCTAGAGGCAGCCGCTCCGCCTGGTGGCAATTCCGAGTCCATGACCGTCCTCGGATCGAAACGGTTCTCGTTCGATTCTCTCATAAACCCTAGCTCTCTCTAAAATTCAGGGGAAAAAAATAAACCCAAAAGTTGATTAAACAAGAATTTAATGCCGATTTCTCTCTGCTCTTATTTTTTATTTTTTATTTTTTATTTTTTCACTACAGATTCCTTCAAATAAATCGCACCTGAGCAAAAAGAGGCTCAAAATGAGGATTAATTTTTTAGGCGTTTGGCAACGTATCACGTTAATTTTGTCCCCGCGTTAAATATTTTAAATCAATTTTGATATATACTTTTGGTTGCTTTTCAAGACGTGCTATTTAGTAGTTTAGATAAATTGTCATATTAATCTTTAACTTCTTATCAAATTGTTAGTTTAGTCTTAATTTTTTTATTTAACCAACATAATATTTTATTTTAGTTGTCGAGTGATCATTTAACGATCAAACTGTTAAGTTTGAGAGAAAAAAATTATTGAAAATCATTTTTTCTTTAAATTATTACATTACCTTTTAAAATAATTAATACATTAAAAATAGAGGGTAAATCAAAGTCATTGATCTAAAAACACCAAATTACAATTATTTGTTTGATTTTTACAAAAAAAAATTTAAAATCAGCAAAAAAAAAAAAAACAAAAAGAAAAAACCCCAAACCCAAAACCCAAACCCAACAGGCTCCCTCTGCTGTCACCCGCTCTTGTCCACTGCCCCCCCACCGCGTTGGCTACCCCAACTTCACTCCCAACCACCCTGACCCCAGTCGGCAACCCTACCCCTACATCTTGTCGCCCCTCCTCGAGCCCCCCAACCCCGTCGGCCCCTCCCCATTTACGCCCTATTCCTATCATGTCTGGCCCAGCCCCCATTAGGCACCCGTCACTGTCGAGCCCCCTCCTCGTTGCATCCAACCCACCCGCCACATTTAGATTAAAACGAAGCTTATTTTGGTATAAAATGATGTAGAGAAAAAACCAAACAACAATGAAATAAGCAAAACCAAAACGAAAAGAAAGAGCGGAAGAAAAAGAAGAAAAAGGAAAAGGTAAAATTAAGAATTCAAGTGTTAAAAAAGCACATGATTCTAAAAATGTTATCTACTTAAATATCTTTAAAAGCGTGTTATTTGCTTACATTAAGGATTTAAACTGTTATTTAATATAATTTCCCAAAGATAAATCAAGTTTTTGTAGAATTGTTTTCCATAATCCTACTAGGTATTTTATTAAACTATTAAGAAAATTCTCCTTTCCCTTAAAAAAAGAGATTTTTTTTCTTTTTTTTATTGATTACTGATTAGAGGAACCAGAAAGAGTTAGAGTAAGAATATGTAGTGACAAAAATACTCTTATTTGAAAGAATTAGAGTAACACTATTAGAGAAAATAAATAAATATTCTATATTTATTTAAATATGTAACTATCTCGGATTCAGTTTTTTTAATTTCTTGTTATTATTTAGATGGATTCCCAGCTGGCTAGTTTCCTATTTTCAATACTTAAATTGTAAATGAAGGCATATTAGGATCTCCTGTAATTTCTAGATGTATTCAATCAATTCAATAAAAAAGCTAAAGCCATAATTTTACCCAAACTTATTTTCTCTATTAAAGACCCTCACTATAGTGAAGTCAATTTTACTTGATTTTCAAAATTGAAAGTAACGCATCAAAATATAAATACAGAAACTTAATTCCTTTTTTAAAATTCCTTATTATTTAGGACCTCTTAATTCTTTTTTTTTAATTCCTTATTATTTAGGACCTTTTTTAAAATTCCTTATTATTTAGGACCTCTTAATTCTTTTTTTTAATTCTTTATTATTTAGGAAAAATTCCTTATTATTTAGGATGCTCACAAGGCCATGAACTACTTGTAAATCGCTCATTGCATGTTTGATGTTTGCACACATAGTCAAGTGGTATTTTTAATTGCTTTTCAGAACCATAATTGATAATTATTCCAAAGAGATCATGTGTTCAACAAAGTAGCCTTGTCGGAATCAAGGTGCTAAAATGAAAGTGAGCTCTAGTTCTTTTTTTATTTTTAATTTTTATAATTAACTATAGTTGGTTTTAATACATGAAAAGAAGTATTTTTACTCATAGTGGGGTCAAGACCATGCTTGAAAAAAAAAATCCATATCAGTTACAGAGTCAACAAATCATTCTACACGCCAAATTTGCTTCCATTTACAAGAGCAATCAACGCCAGTGGTTAGTGCTCTTGTCACAAATTTTTCTTGCCCACATGTTTATGGGCCAAAGCTTCTTTTTCATTGTTTTTCACATAAATCTATCTGTTGCTTAACAAAATGGGGAAAAAAAAAGGCTAATCAAGAGATTGCTTCTTCTCACATCACATAGCTGTTAACTAAACAGGCATTGATAAAACTCTAAATATGGTTTTTTAGGTCGTACTGATTGCTGGCCAAAAGTCTAGTTTTTGCAAGCTTTTAGTTGTTTGTTCTGACAGAAAATCAAAGTGAAAATACTGATTAAAAAAAAAAAAAGATGGTCCTGAGTCCTCTCTCCCTCTCCTCATGGGACCCTTTTTCTTAGCATGCTCACAGCTCAGTCTCCCTTTATAAAAAGACACATCATCGATTTCAAACGGGACACAAACACACATACAAAACACTTTAAACAAAAGCAGATTTTCGTCTCTTTTAAATAATTATTATCATTCTGCTTTGCAATGCTCCTCAAATATTTTCCTCTTAAAGATCGAAAATGTGATGCATTGAGCTCTGAAAATCCCTCTGTCTTCAATTTTATCTGTGCAACATTTGAGCTTGTTTTAGAGGGATCAAACATGGGCATGAGCTTGATCTTTTGGTTGCTCTTTCCTTCTTCCTTTTTCTCTCTCTTGGTAAACAGCTTCAACAATTCTGCAGCTAGTTCTTTAGATTCTTCACTTGAAGATTTTGCTTTTGAGATGCTTTTCGAACACTGCCCTCACACGGGTGTCCTCTACAAAGCTACCACCCCTGCAAATCTCTCCGGCATAGAAGTATCAGTTTTGAAGCTGAGAAGCCGGACATTGTGGAATGAAGGAGCTAATTTCAGCCATTTCAGCATCCCATCAAATACAACCTCTTTGCCTCATGTGAGACGGCTCGCTTTGGTCTACCAAGACTTGGGCAATTGGTCCTCCGAATACTACGTTGCCCCAGGCTACAAGTTGGTCACTTCTGTCGTTGGTTTCATGGCTTTTGATGCTTCAAATTCCAGTGCAAAAAGCATTGCAAAACTCAATCTGAGAGCTACCGCAAAGCCTATTTCAATTGAGTTTCGCAACTTGACGGTCGAGGAAAGTTTGAAATCCCAGGTAAGGTGTGCAATATATGCCGCTAATGGGACAACATCCCTTTGCGAGATGAGCTCTCCCGGTGTGTGTCAATCGAGAGAGCAGGGTCATTTTTCCGTCGTTGTTCCGGAAGGAAAGTTGAAAGGGAAGCAGAAGCTGTGTTATTGGTGGTTTATTGGGTTTGTTCTTGCATTTGCCGTGCTTTTTTTGGTGGGAATTACAGTGGTTGTTCTTGTGAGGCTATTGAGGACAAAGAAGATTCAGATAATGGAAAGACAAGCTGATGAAGATTTGGTTCTTCCAAGCAGATGGGTTGGTCAAAGTAAAATGCCTTCTGCTGCAGTCACAAGATCTCTACCTGTTCTTGAGAACGGATGCTTCACATAAGCAGTTTCTTTTCTATTTTTCCATTAATCTACACCAACAGGTTAACCGCACTACCAAAGCACTTTATTATTTTATTTACCAAAATAATTTGAAGGGTATTGTAGAGTTGTTAAATATGTAATGTAATTATTTGAGTTTTCTTTAATCCATTTGAAAGAATTCATGAAAATGGAGTTTTATGTAAATTTTTGAAGTTTATGTTGCTGATTTGCATTTGATACACACTCAGATAGATTTGTTTTGTCAGTAGGATTCTGCTTGATATTTTTCTGAAGACATTTACTTTTTGATATCCTAAATTCACTTTGGTCAGCAGATTAAGCTATTTTGTTCTTTAATTTTATGAGCAAGTGATGTATTGACCTATAAATGAAAAGGTGCAATTTTAGCAGCAAGTGAGAGATGGGGAATGGACTTGGCCAAATTACTTTAAAATCAACTATATTCTAATATCAAACGGGACCCTTTTTCAAACTACGGAACTCAAAAAATCTAACACCATGTTTGGTAAGAATTTTTAAAAATAAGAAGGGCGTTGGCACCAAGAGTGGAAAATAAAAAGGAAGGTAATAGGTTTCCTTTCATACATATAGTAAGGAAAAAAAAAGAGTGAATGAGATGTGATTCAGGACTATTTTTTTCCGTACTTAAATGGGTGTAGAGCAGCATGGATTTTATACTTCTTTTCTTCTCAATTTCTTTTCTACCAAACAAGCTAATATTATTCCTCTAAAAATATATCCTCCAATTTCTCTCTCACTTTTCAGCTCTTCCATAGTGACGTTTTCATACAAGTTAAGCAGCCTGCTTCCATCATCTCTCATTCATCACTTTTGTTCGTGCAATGAAAGTGTGTAAAAGCGACAAGGCATAAGCAGCCAAATTTATCCAAGAAAACAAGGACATTAACGACAACCAAGCTTCTGTACAAGAAAAACATCAATAGATCTTCTTGTTCTTTTCCCCCCTCACGAAACTTCCAGTAAATCAATTTTTGAAAGTTTCCACACGCTTTTTTCAAGCTTGAAAATGATAACGCATCATATAAAATCAATGAAACAACGGTTGCGGGGCCGTTGTCTGGTGAAACGGTTGGAGTTATTTCAACCCGAGAGCGGCACGGCTCCTTGATACAAAACATTAAAAAAGTAGAACCATGTTTAGCTGTCACCAAGGAAAGTAGATTTGAAAGCACAAAGAAATAAAATGCTATGGTATGTTTAAAATGCGCTTGCAAGTTGAAACGTTTTTATAAGAACAAATGCAAACGTATCCTTGACCAAAACTTCGAAGAAAGCAATGCCATTGCCTCCCTGCAACAAAAGATTCAAATTTGAAAAGGGAAAGCCTAACTCATTGAACACATCATTGTACCAGAAGAAAATTTAACTTTGCTCATTGGACTTTTATTCAGATACAAGATCCAAACATCCAACAGAAACAAATAGCTGCTCACTATATTATTGAAACAAAAAGGCCTTAAATCATTCACCTCGGAAGGCATTGCACTTCTTATTAAGATAGTTTAAAAAGGAACTTACGAAGATAACCAATGACAGCCAATGCTATGCCTACAAAAGATACAAACCCAATTAAGCATCCAGCATAAAACAACACCCAGCACACAGACAACCACCACCATTACAAAGAAAACTCAATTAAAAGCCCCAACGCTAGCATCACTCTTTCTTGCAAGCTTCGTCCACTCGGTATGGAATGAACCAGGGTGGTCAATACGCTCATAAGTATGAGCTCCAAAAAGGTCTCTCTGAGCCTGGACAAGGTTTGCCGGAAGCCTAGAACGGCGGTAGGTATCAAAGTATGAGAGGCTGGCGCACATCCCCGGTGTGCTAATCCCTGCAGATATAGCCAACCCTACGACTCTCCTCCAAGCAGCTTGGCGCTGGACCATTTCTTTGGCAAACTCTGGGTCGACAACCAAGCTTGCCAAATTGGGGTTCCTCTGATAAGCTTTCTTGATCCTATCCAAGAAAACTGCCCTAATAATGCAGCCACCTTTCCAAATCCTAGCCAACTCTCCAAAGTTCAACTTCCAACCTTTCTCAATGCTCTTAGCCCTCAACAAGTTCATTCCTTGGGCATAGCTACATATTTTCGAAGCATACAATGCCTGCCTCACATCATCAATCAATCTCTTCTTATCAACCCCAATCTTCACAGACCCTACTTCTTCCCTCAACCCAGCTTCTCTCAAAACCTTATCAGCGTTCACTCTCTCCTCTTTCAACCCACTCAAGTACCGGCAATCCAGCGAAGCCGCAATCGTCGGCGCCGCCACTGACAGCTCAGCGGCCTGCTGAACCGTCCATTTTCCTGTCCCCTTCATTCCAGTCTTGTCCAGAATCTTGTCCACTAACTCACCATCCCCATGCTCGTCCTTAACCCTAAAAATATCCGCAGTTATCTCAATCAAGAAACTCTCAAGCTCGCCCCTATTCCACTCGGCAAAAATCTCGGAAAGTTCCGAATTTGACAAACCCCCAATGTTCTTCAACACATCATAAGCCTCAGAAATTAATTGCATGTCACCATATTCAATACCGTTATGAACCATTTTAACGAAATTACCAGAACCTCCATCGCCGATGTAGGTGACGCAGGGGCCGTCCTCGACCTGAGCCGCGACCTTGTGGAGGATGTCCTGGACATTGAGGTAGGCCTGGTGGGACCCACCGGGCATGAGAGAGGGACCGTTGCGAGCGCCTTCTTCTCCACCGGAAACTCCCATCCCGAGGTAGAGAATCCCTCTATCGGAGACCTCTCGGATTCTCCGCTCGGTGTTCTCGTACCACTCGTTGCCGCCGTCGATGATGGTGTCGCCGGGCTCCATGTGGTCAGAGAGAGCGGCGATGGTCTGGTCAACGGGGGCGCCCGCCTTGACGAGTATGATGACGGATCTGGGCCGTTGGATGGAGAGAACGAAGTCGCGAGGGTTGTACTGGCCGAAGAGAGGGACGTTCCCTTCGTTGTGGGCCCGATCGACCGTCTCCTCGACCTTGGAGGTGGTGCGGTTGTAGACGGAGATGGGGAAGCCTTTCTCGGCGATGTTGAGGGCGAGGTTCTGGCCCATGACGGCGAGGCCAGCTAGACCTATGCGGGATAGAGCCGGAGAAGCTTCCATGGCTAGGGCTAGGGTTTGGTGGAAGCACCAGAGGAGGAGGAAGAGAGAGAGGTAGGTGAGGATGATCAGAAAAGTGCGAATTCAGGAATTGTGGCTGGTGAGAGAGAGAGAGGGAGAAATATTTTTAAAGGAAAAGGCCTTTTGTTTTGTCCTTTGGGGAGAGTGACGGACTCGTCGACAAGGGACGAGCCGAAAATCAGATTTTTTTTTTTTTACACCCCGCAGCCTTCCGAAAACATAGAACACAAAAAGAAAAGCAAAATAAGGAAAGTTGTATTAAATAACTAAGTTTTAATTTTTATTATAAGTAAATTGCATATTTTTAAAATCATTTAAGTATATAGTATTTTTAAAATCACCTATTTCTTTTAAATATTTATATTTTTAATTTTTTCTTTTCTTTTTTCTTTATTTTTCTTGTCCTTTTTCTTTTCATTTTTGTTTTTTCTTATTTTGTTGTTGTTTCGTATTTTTCTGTATGTAATTTTATACATAAAAATAAACTTCGTTTTAATCTAAATGGGTTATTTGTCATACATTGTTACATTTTAGTCCATTTATTTTTATTTCTAATAAATGATGGCCTAATTCCCTCCTTCTTTCTGAAATAAATTGAAAAGGTAACGACCCATTTGTTTTATAGATTAACTCGACTTTTTGAAAGAAGTTTTATTTAAATTTTGATACGTGTTTAGTACTATCAATATTAAATTTCAATTTGAATCTCAATTGAGTTTTGAGTGTAAGATTCAAGTTTTTCTTTCCCTTAAATCTAAATGTTACAATATAAAAAGATTACCTTTTTTCATATTTTTCTCAAATAGATGATTGTTCTTTCATTATGTTCATAATGAAGAGAGAAATAAATCAAAATTCATATTGCTTATTTTTAATATCATGAACACTAAAATTTTGTTAAATTTATTAGTACATCAATAACTTTTTTCACTATTTATCCAAATATAAATTTTAATTTTATTTTCTATTCAGATTAACATTTTAAGTGTACATCCAAACATCAATTGGAATAGCAATTAAGATTACACAATTTAAAACACATAACTTAAATCAAAATATTTTGAATCAACATAATTTTAATCCGTCTAAACAATTATTTTGGTGAAGATCAAAATAATAACTACTGATTGGGTATTGTTCTTCAACTATCGTATCTATAAAATAAAATAGATTTTGACTAGATCTAACAGTTTAAAATGTGCATCACCTCTAGAAATTTTCACTGAAAAAGTCCTCTAAAAAGATATTTTATTGTTGGTTTTAAATAGAATATTTACTATATTATATTGAAAAGGAAAAAAAAAAAAAAAGAAGAACAATTCTAAAAGCATCTCCTAGGTTTATTCAAAATATTAATACGGCCAGAAGAAAAGCACTCATATCTGACAAGCTGTAGTTATTGGTACAAGAGGTAACCACTACCACCATTGAGTCATATTCCAAACCCACTTCAGCAAGCACATGGAAAATCTGGTCTTCTTCCTAGATCGGATAGCTTGAGGCTATGAGAATATCAGCGAACATCTTTATTTTCCTAAGATTTTCCTTCATGTTCAAACCCTTTTTTGGAGGTTGGAGTTAAAGCTTATACTGCATGATTCTTGCTTTGCACTTTGTAGAGAAAACTTTGGTTGCTCTTTCCTAGACTTGGTAAAAGGTGTTGCAACCAACCATTTGAGATTGAAAACTTTCACTCATGGACACAAGGAGCCAAGAAAATAGCAGTTGGTCCTACCTTTCCCAAGCGACATACTTCATATTGATAGAGACTGTTCATCCATCAACAGACAGAGTAAGGAACAGAGGTGGCACACCAGAACCATTGACATAACTTTCAAGCCCAATGCCCCTGATTCCGGCGTAGATCTGTTCATGCCATGTGAGATAGTTGTCATCATTTAGAAGGACCATGCTCACTTGATTCGTCGAATTTACTATTTGAATTATGAGTGTAAAAGCTGGGTGAGTTATGTTTGATGACAACTTGGCAAGGTTAAGATAGGGATCGATGGTTTTATGGTTTCAGAAGAATTAGTGGCAAAGGCAGCCATTAAAAAGCGTGAGCTTTAAGCTCTGATACCAACAAAGAGAAAACAAAGTAAATGAATTGAAATTTCACTATTTGTATTGAATTGTCTCTAAGAAAATCTTTATAGTATACAGGTGTTTATATATGCAAATTTGGTTTTAGCTAAAGACCAAAATAATAACCAGCATAGCAACAAAAGAACACAGGTCTTGAAAAGGATAATGGAGAGGTGCTTGTATAGGAATATTGATGAGAAGGCTCAACAAATATCGTATAGTAGGTAATATGTTTGGCCTTTAGCTATTTGGCCTTATCTTGAGGTAATAGCAGCATCGCACTATTTCTAACTAAGTTTGACATTGATGAAGATATTGAAGATCTGATTCTCAATGAAAAAAGTTATAACCTAAACCCTAGACCTCATTGTCACTTTGATGCTCATGACTTTAAGATTAAAGTATCGTTTGATGTGTAGGTTTTAAACCATAGAGGTAGTTTGCCATCAACAACCACTTTACCTCCTCGTAGTCATCAACTGATTCTGACGTAGATCTGTTCATGCCATGTGAGATAGTTGTCATCATTTAGACAAATCGTGCTCACTTGATTCGTCGAATTTACTATTTGAATTGTGGGTGTGGAGACTAAGTGAGTTGTCTTTGAGGACAACTTGGCAAGGTTTAAGATAAGGGTAGATGGTTTTGTAGTTTTAAAAGAATTGGTGGCAGAGGCAGCCATTGAAATGCGTGAGCTTTACGCTCTAATACCAACAAAGAGAAAACAAAGTAAATGAATCAAAATTTTACTATTTGTATTGAATTGCCTATAAGAAAATCTTTATAGTATACAAGTTTTTATATACACGAATATGGTCTTAGCTAGAGACCAAAATGACAGCTAGCCTAGCAACAAAAGAACACAGGTCCTGAAAAGGATAGTGGAGAGGTGCTTGTATGGGAATAGTGGTGAGAAAGGCTCAATAAATATTATACAGTAAGTAATATTTTTGGCCTTTAGCTATTTGGCCTTATCTTGATGTAATAGCAGCCTTGGACTATTTCTAACTAAGTTCGACACTGATAAAGATAGTAAAGATCTAATTCTTAATGAAAACAGGTATAACTGAAACCCTAGACCTCATTGTCACTTTGATGCTCGTGACTTTAAGATTAAAGTATCTTTTGATGTGTAGATTTTAAATCATAGAGGTAGTTTGCCATCAACAACCCCTTTATCTCCTCATAGTCATTGACTGATTGTACCACGGCTAGGGGTCGTACCACGGCTAGAGGTCTTACCGACCAAACTAAAAATAAATTTTATTTTTGTGAGGTTTAAGCGATTTGATATTTTTTATAAAATCAAACCAGACTAAATCACTCATAAGTGGCTTGGTCGATTTGGTTTAGGCGGTTTGGCTTAAGATTAATTTTTTAATATTTAACAAAAATTATAAAATGTCTAAAAGTTTACTCTTTAAAGTTTTAATACAAATAAAAAACCAAACTAAAAAATCACAATAGCACAAATTAAAGTTCACCAATAACTAAATTAAAAAGTCAAAAATAGAACCAAATTATATAAGACAACACAATTAAATTTTAAATTTGAATTAAAACTTTCTATTTTTGTCGATAAATCTCTCATCCTACTAATATTCTTAATTGACGTCATGGTGAGTTAGGCTAGCAGTGAGAAAGGCGCTATGACAGTGACGGCATATCAAGTAGGCCGGTGGCTGTGCAGAGAGAAGACATTGCTAGACATGAGGGGTTAAGATTCCATTGCATAAGTTAGTCTCAGTTATAGATGTTGGTTCTTTAATTTTATTTTGTTTTTTATGTTGATGAGTAGTGATTAGGAAAACTATAATTATAGAGTGTGAAAATGTGCATCTTATATGGGTAAAACTTCTTTTAAAAATAAAAATTATATAATATGACGGTTTCACGGACAGTTTGGGTAGGTGGTTTAAGTGGACGGTTTGAAAGTTTAAACTACTAATCAAACCACCTAAAATATTTATATAAAAAACTATCCAAATTGTCCAAAATTAAAACAAAAACCACCAGTTTGGTTTGGTTAGGTTTGGATTGGATAGTTTGGGCAAATTAGCGAATGTTTTTAACACCCCTAACCACAGTCCTCTTATACACATTTCTTGCCCCAACAACCTCGTTGTTCTTCATCTCGAACTTGATGAATTGAATCCAAGCCCTGACATGAGGTGGCAATCCACGAATTGCTTGAAATTATCCCTCGCGTGCTGGACTTCATTACATAGGAGCCTGAATTTAATGTAGGAAAGCCAACCTTCCTGGTCTGGCATCCAATTTATCGACCTCCTAAAGATCCGTCTGGCTTTGATGACATTCTTAAAAACCTCCTCCATATGAATGTACTTGTACTAGACAACATAGTGACGGCTCGGTCAAAGACATTTTTGGAATGCTCAATGAACTTGTTCTTCATCACCGCCTCAGCATATTTCAGCTATAGCGTATGGGTCTAGTAATTAACATCGATAGCTCTCTCTTAGATGGACCTGGTGCGGTCGAAGTCTTTCTGAGAAACCTCCCACTCTACGTACTTGATGTAGACGTCGGTGTCGCATCACAATTATTGTTTTGGTCTTGAACTCCTTGCACTTTCTAAGGTGGTAATTGGCGAGCTCAGCAGTATCGGTTATCTTCCTCTTCATTGAATGTCGAATGTAGCCTCCTCCTGAAGCTAACGTGCTTCGCGAAGAATTTTCTTGGAAGTGATTTGGAATAGGTTTGGAGTTTTTCTCTTAACCCTAATAGGGCGTGCAAGAAACACCTCTTTCTTTTCTTTCATGAGAATCCCATATTATATATCTAATAATTTGAATCTTGCCCGCTCTTTACCCCAACACAAGTCTATTTTTATTTATTATTTTTTTGTAAATTTTTTTGGACAAGATTTTGTTTTTTGAAGGGACACTCAGTCCTAATAGGCCACTACAATTCCGATTTTATTGGAATTTCTTTACACAAGTAATTCCCCCATTAAGCTAATTAAGGGGAAATTAATATTGTTAGTCCCTAAACTTTGAGCACAATGATAACTTGAGCTTTTATTTTGACAAATTAGTACTTAAACTTTTATTTTTGACAATATTAGTTGTTGACAGTAAAGTTGACTATCGATTTACGAAATTTGACATTGATAATCACATCCTTATTGCATAAAATTGAAGATTTTACATAATATTAACAATAAGTGTAAAATGGTATAATTTTTACTAGGTTTTAATAATAACAAAGAGAAAATTTTTGCTTATAATGTAACTCTTTGTATAAAATTTCAAGTTATCATGCGATAAGTATGTAAGTATCTACGTCAACTTTTAGAAATCGGTCATCATTTTTTTTGGTCAAGAACCAAAACTGCCAAAAACAACAGTTCAAAGATTAATTTGCTAAAATTTAAAATTCAGGGAGCAAAATATCATTATGCTAACAGTTCAGGAACTACTCGTGCCATTAACTCACTAATTAAATCAAATCAAATATGATCAAATTAATTGTTTTAGGAAAAATTTTCTTAAATATTTGCTACATTCTTTTGAAATCTCACAATTGCACCTGTTATAAGATAAACATATGAGAAAAATACTTTTATGTTGTTGAAAAAAAAAATACAGAAGTAGCTCGTTGACTGGTCATTTTTAGGACCACCAATTTTTTTTTTGAATATTTTAGGATCACCATTAGTGTGCATTAAGTATTGTTTTAAGAATTAATTTATTAAAAGCTAGAATATTAATTTTAAAAATTTTACAATTCTAAAAATAAAGAATTATACTTCAAAAAAAAAAAGTAAAACACACAAAAATAAAAAGTCCACATTTGAAAAAATAATAATTTATTTGATTTTTGTGCTTTATTAATTAACATACTAGATAAAGTAAGTTAATATTTAAGATGTTAATATGGAAATATATTTGTATTTTCCATGAATATAGGAAAGAGACTTAACAGAAAACTGTCTGGAAGTATACATGAGAGAATAGCCGTTCATCAACTTAATCATATCTAATCTACCTAAAAAAAGTGTCACTTATCACAAACTTTTTTTAAACTAGGGTATTTAACACTATTGCCCCTTGAATTTATCACACATTTGTAATTTTTCTTTTGAACTTTTAATTTGGTAAATTGTCTCTTAAACTTATAAATTGTAGCAAATCACCTCTTTGGTAGAAAATTTAATTTTTTGACTAAAGATTATAGAAGTTGATAATATCGAACACTCTATAAGATTATAGAAGGTTTTTTTCCTATAAATGTTAACCCAAACTTTTATTCAAAACCAAATTAATAACAATTTTCTATTTCAATGGAAACATATTAAAGATCATAATTACAAATTTACATATATTAAAATGACCATTTATGTCAATAATCAGTTATTCATCTATAAATTACATGTCAATTTTAGTTTTAAAAAATAACTAAAATCACTATCAATGGAGATGATTTGTTATAGATTTGGAAGTTCAAAAGACAACATATAAAAAAATTAAAGTTTAGAGGACAAATTATAAATGTATGACAAGTTTAAAATAACAGTGTTAAAAACCATTTAAACTAAATCAAATATGTAAACGAGAACCTTAAACAGCGGTATGATCTTAATCATAAATATAATCTTATGTTAAGCAGGTTTTCTCAAATCTTTCCTAAAAATTTGGGCCCTTGCTGCCAAGTTTGAGCTACTAATAGCTTAATATCAAGTCGGCACAAACATATCCTAAGCCAATGTGATCGAAATAGCAGGTAAAGATAAAGTCATGCAAGTTAAAGTTTTTCTTATGATAGTGGATAACTGGTACTGTCCTTTGCTAATTCTTTTTCAACCACCAAATTTTAGGTATTATATTGATTTTGACACGTAGTTTAGCGTAGAGGTGTCAGTTTGTGCATTAATTCTTGTAATCCATCTAATTTCTAAAGCCAATAATTATAATCTTTTGCTACTAGAAATGAGAAGAATTGGTTTTGTTGGTTAAAGGTGTAGAGCAACAGCGGAGGCAGGAAATTTTTTTTAGGGGAGGCGAAGGGTGTAATAGAATAAAAATTTTTAACTAAAATTATAACGTAATTATAGTTTTTTTAAAATTTTGTTCTTATTTTTGCTTTCATTTTCTCTATTTTGTTCTTGTTTTCAATAAACTATGCATGTAATATAACTTAATTTACTATTTAAAACTTAATGTCCCAAAATATAAGTTTTCATAGTACTATAAATAGTGTTTTTTTAGGGGTTTAAGTTTGAAATAAGAGTACATTTTAAAGCAAAAATTTTGGATATAACTTATATATATTTTAAACATTCTTTCTCCATAATACAATTTATAAGATTTCATAGAAAACTAATAAAAAATATCAAAAACATATTTTTAGCGGGCATAATTGGAAGGAATCATCAGGCTTGGGGCAGCCAGCCCCCATCAGCCTAATGTGGCTGCACCCTACTCTAGCTTTAGAGTCATTATGCTTTGTCGTTAATAAGTATGTTTGTTTGACCCATAGACATTCGTCAAGTTTTAAATTTCATAGCGTCGATTACAAAAAGCCAAGGAACTTTATGTGAGATGTGTCAGATGTAAATCTTTAACATCAATATAAAAAGATATGAGTTTCGTTCGATGCTTTTAAGGTGTTTGAAACCCGAACGTTTTATCGTTTCCTTTAATGAAACCTTTTTTTTTTTTCCAGGGGAAACATTTTTTTGGCTTTTATGCTTCCGAAACATCTTTTTCTTTTGAGATTTTTTTTTTATTTTTTTATTTTTGTTAACATGCTTAGTACATGTGCCCTTCGCACTTTCTTTTTGACTAGTTTCATATAAAGGCCCTTAAATGACTTAAGTTGGAGATGCAAAGTTTTTGAGGCCTTGGCCATGGATAAAATTGGTGGCCAAAATTCGACAAAATCGGATTGTCTCCGCAAACAAAAGAAACTCTCCAATGCATGGGCAGTTTATAAGTTAACAAAGATCATTTTGTGCATTTCTTAACAATTGTACAACTGGTCTTGCCTGTTGGGATATTGGCTTTATGGCTGGTCCCCCATCGGTTATGTAATCCTTATGTCTAACAAATTAGAACACAATTTTACATTTTAAGAATTCCCACAAAAAAAAAAAAAAATTAAAGCCCTTTGTTACCCGATTACTATTGAGACACAAACATATAAATCTTGCACCAAATTTCCCCCCCCAAGAAAAAAAGAAAAACTTATCAAAGATAGATGTACTGCAGCCAATGCTTCTTTTCCTCAACTGAGGGAACTTTAGCACTTGCACGCGAACTTAATGGAAAATGCAAATACTTGTTGGTGTAAATTTGTCGTTTTTAAGTCGAATTCTGAATTGTTGTCGCCTGCTAGTATTACAAACCGTCTTGCCGTTGATTTGTCATTAGGCAACTTATATTTCATTTTACAAACCTCTATCCTTCGTTAATATGTTGTCGTTTGGCAACTTATTTAAAGATAGAGATACAGATAGGTAAGTCTTTCTCGAGACGTTGAGGCCAATACTCTGGCCCATCGACGAGGCAAGAAGCTTCTCTTAATCACTAGCATTCCCCTCTATACTAGCACCAGCACTTACAGCTCGAGACCAGTACTCCTTCACCAGCTTCCCAAAAAGCGACCCTTCATTATTCATCAGCTTGCTTGGCTCATCGAACTCCACCAATTTCCCTATCACAATCTCAAGTTATGCATTTAGCAAAATGGCCAAGAAAAGAAAAGACGAACAGAAAATAGAGCTGTGCATGTACAAATTTTACGAACCATCATGAAGGGCAAGCACTTTGCTACAGTCCATGACAGTTGGGATTCTATGAGCCACAGTTATAACAGTGCAGTCTGCAAATTCTCTTCTTATGGTTCTCTGCAGAATGGCATCTGTCGTATTGTCCATCGATGCAGTGGCTTCATCGAGAACCAGTATTCGGCTTCTCTTCAACAAAGCACGTCCAAGGCACAATAGTTGTCTCTGTCCCATGCTCCAGTTTGTTCCATCCTCTACCACTGGTGTTCAATATTTTTTTAGCACTTTTCTGTTCTAGTGGACCTCTTATTAAAAAAAAAAAAAAAACCATAATATTGATGGAATTTTTGGTTTCTTACCTAGGGAGTCTAGGCCATTTTCTTTCTCCTGAATGGCCTCTCTCAACTGACATTTCTCAATAACCTGTTTGTGACACAATCATGTGAAACTACTCTCTGTTGGTATAGGAGACAGTGGAGAAAATATTGCCCTTTAGTTGGAAACTTTATTACCTCCCATATTTCTTGATCCGTATGCTGTGACAAGGGGTCTAGATTGAATCTCACGGACCCATTAAAGAGTGTTGGATCCTGTGGCATAATCCCAAAACGTGATCTTAAATCATGAAGCCCAATGGTACAAATGTCAAGGTCATCTACTAGGATCCGTCCTTCTGTAGGCTCCACAAGACGAAAAAGCACGCTTATAAGAGTTGTCTTTCCACTTCCTGTGCGGCCTACAATACCAATCTTTTGCCCTCCTTCAATTGTAAAACTTATTCCACGAAGAACTAGTGGAGCAGTTGGACGATATCTTACCTGCATGATGTTATTTAAATATGAGTCTTAAAATCTCATAATTTTGAAACTTATGATCAATGCAAATACCCTTTTTGCCACTAATCATTAACCTTCAAATTGGATATTTCCACTTTGCCAAAAGCAGGCCAGTTTTGTGCAGGTCTGTTGCCTTCTATTAGTTCCAAGGCTTCACTTGGAATATGCGTGTATTGTTCTACCCTTTCGACAGAAACCATAGAATTTGCCAGCATACACTGGAACTGGACAGAAATCACCAAGAATAAATTCAAGGAGAAGCCATAAGACAATGCCATTCCCACAAAACCTGCCCAAAAGATTATTTGCAACCAATAAGATAATAAAAAAAAAATTTCAAGCACTAGCAAACATTTTATGGTTGTTAGGATGTTGTGGATAATTGAAGAGTGATGTTTACTTACCAGAGTCAGAACCTTCCAAAGGAAGCAAAATTATGAAAAGAGCAAATGTGGAGAGAACAATGGCACATAGTGTTTCCAGTCGTTGGATCAACCACTCATTTGCTGAGAAATTATGGAAATGAGGGCTAGCATTTTCATCAATAAGGTCCAAGTATTTTGAGAAGAATCTGTCCTCCTCCTCAAAAGCTCTGATAGTCATGGCTCCAGCAACAGATTCCACGAGGTTGCTTGCTAGGAAAGACTTGGTTGTGCCATTTATTCGCATCAACTCTTTAGCAGAAGCCAAATAGTAGTTCTAGTGGTTAAGATGAGAACAAGAACCAAATTAGCATTTGAGAAATCAAAATGAGTTCATCAGTTTTAACCACGTACTTTAAGGGGTTACGACTGCCTGTTTCATGATGCACAAAACAACTCTTATTGGCAATAAACCAATCCCTTGGACCCACACACATGCAAGTGCATTATGGAAATTGGCATTCTCAAGTTTTCCATCTGTAAGGTTTTTTGTGTAAAAGAACAATATAACAAGATTGGCATTATGAGTTGTACCTCAAGAATTATAGCCATATAAATGATTTGCACAATCACAAACACAACTGGCCAGGTAAGAGAAGCCAATAATCCAAATATTGTGTATGTATTCATAGTTCCTGCACATGCCGTTATGAACTTGAAGGGCACTTCGTGGTCAATGATATTCATGTCAGAAGATACCTAAAAAGATTATACTCAAATGTTAAGTAGCACTTGGATATTATGAATCAGAGCATTGGGTTTTAAATTGAAAACTTTTACATACCCGACTAAGTATTCTTCCCACAGGTGTTGAATCATAAAAAGACATAGGAGCTCTAAAGAGAGAGGTCAGAAGAGTAGAAAAAATAGATTTTGATGCCCCACATCCTAGAGCAGCAAGAGATAATGATCTAAATACCAAAGTTAGTGCCATGATACTTGTGATCAGGGAGTAAACTGCATAAATTACTAATCTTGATATGCTAGAGTCTTGAAGTTTTGCAGCAAATATGTAGAACTGCATGATTTGCCCAACTACGAATATTAAATAGAAAAAGTTTGCCAAGAAAAAGAATAAAAATCCCTTTCCCTGCTTCAAGTACTGAATGTAAGGCTTAAAACCAATGTCTCCTGTTTCCCTCTCCTCTTGCTTAATCAATTGATCTCCCATGGATTCTTTTAACTGTTCCTCATCATCAATTTTCTGTATCTCACCATCCTGGGATAGTTCATCTTTTTCGGAACAAGTATTCTCAATATGAGTCTCAAAAGAGGTGGCGTTATTGTGTGCATTGACAAGTTGTTGAAATTCTTGAGAAGAAGCCAACAACTCTTCATAATTAGCCGCTTTTGAAGTCTCACCACCAGACATCAACTGTCCAAAAAAGAAAAAAAACAACTAAGGAAAAGTTTGTTGTAAACAGCTTTTAAATTAAAAATATCAAAACAAGGATAATAAGAAGATTAGTTGGACGTTGCATTACCAAAATGGAATTGAAAACCGGAAGGCAATCTACTTGGTGTGTCACAAGCAGGACTGTCTTCCTTGACAAAGCTCCCATGACATATTCCTGCTAAGAAATCACATTACCATTGAGAAAGAAAACAACAACAAAACTGTTCAAGATTGCTTAAAGAGGAAGAAGATGATCACATTAAATAGGCTAGTTGCAGTGTGAGCATCAACTGCACTGAAGGGATCATCCAAGAGGTAAATATCAGCATTTTGATAAAGTGCACGAGCAAGTTGCACACGTTGCTTTTGCCCACCACTTAAATTGACACCTCTTTCGCCTATCTGAGTGAGATCTCCAAAAGGAAGCATCTCCAGATCCTTAACCAAGGAGCACTTCTCAAGTGTTTCTTGGTATCTAACAGGATCCATGGCAGACCCAAAAAGAATATTCTCTTTTATGGTACCCGTTTGGATCCATGCAGACTGAGAAACATATGCTATCTTCCCACAAACATGAACCTGTAATACAATGGTTTGCAAAGCATCATATAGTCAATGTACATCAAGCGATAGTTATGTTCTTAAAAACGCTCAAGGTAAGTTCTTTGTAGTTTTTTTTTAATTTCTAGCATTGGATATTACACTGTGTCATCTTTAAGAAGACAATTTTTGTCTTTTTATGAGAGTTTTAAGACAATTTGTCTAGGTGATAGCTTAAAAAAGGACTGTACAGAAGAAATAAAAGGACTACTTACATCGCCGTTGATGTGGGGTACTTCTCCAAGAATTGCTGCTAAAAGGGTTGACTTGCCAGATCCAACCTCTCCACAAATGGCCAACTTTTCTCCTTGTTTTACTACTAAGTTAATGTTCCGTAATGTTGCCTCTGAAGAATTAGTGTCCCATGAAATCTCAGAGGATCTAATGCAGATGGATGGATCAAACTCTTGGACATTACAATCTTGCCTTTTGTGTCTGTTCTCCAGCTCGGGTGCTGCAAGGAACTTCGCAATTTGGGCAAAAGAAATCTTTGCTTCTACAAAAGCTCCGAAAACTTCAGGGATAAACCTAATTGGCTCCTGAACAATCCTCAAAGTAGCTAGAAATGTAAAAACATTGCTAGCAGAGAGCTTGAATCCAACCAAGTAGCATGTCCAGAAAGTAACAACTCCTACAAGTAAAGGAGATGACCAGAACAACACAATATAGTACCCCTTTTGCAACGACAATTCCCATATCCATTTGAGTTCTTCGTTTCGTAATCTTTCAATGACATTCTTAAAATGTGTCTCCCAGGAATACAACTTCAAAATCTTCATGTTTGCAAGCGCTTCAGATAAGTCCTTAAGCCTTCTGTTCTGGGCCTTCATGCACTTTGTCTGGTACTTATGTTGCAACTTGGCCAATGGAGAGCTTCCAAGCAGTGTCAATACAAGTACGGCGAAAGCCGAAACCGTCCCCAACCCGACACAAAAGTACATGACAATCACTGCGAGCAACAATTGTAAGAATGTGGTCCATATCTGGTGAAGCCAAAATGGAAATTCCCCAATTCTATATGCATCAACAGTAACATAATTCACTATCTCTCCATTAGAATGAGTCATTTTCGCAACATTAGAGAGCTTCAATTGCTTCTGATAAATCAATGCAGAAAGTAGAGACCTTACTTGGAGCCCCGTAAGCCGCGTTCTGAAATACCATTGCCTCTCCGAAAACGACTCCAGAATCTTCACAACGAACAGACCAAAAGTCAATGCGTAACCTTCATGCCTGAACAAAGTGTTTCCCTCAACAATCCTAATGAAAGCTGAGATGAACAGAGGGTTAACGGCCAATGTCAGAACCTTAACCAGAGCGAAAACTCCAGAAACCAGAATCTCCTTCCGACGGCAGAAGAAGATCGTCGACAGAATCGGAGAATCTTCAAACGATCCTCTCGTCTTCCTCCTGTTCAATTGCTCCGTAAATTCCTCGTACAATGTCCTTGCTCGATCTTCTTCTCTCAACCTCGGAATATCCTCTTCTTCCAGAACCTTCTTCTTCCCCTTCTTCATCAACTGATTCAGCCACCAAAACGTCACCGTACTGAGCCATCTGCTCCCCGCGAAAGGCGTCACCTTTCCTTCGCCGGCGAGGTTCTCGTTCATGGCGGCAATGCAGAGCCAATACTAGAGAGAGAAAGCTGGTGAAGCCTCCATAATTATGGAGAGAGAAAGAGAAAAAGAAAAAGAAAAAGATAGGGCTTGGTGAGAGAGAAAAGGAGATAATCATTGGGATTGTGATCCTTTGGAGATGGGCATTGAGATTGTGTGACTTCTGCTTCGTCAACTTTTATCATTTTTATAATGTTTTTACGCTGATTTCTTGAGGTTAATTTGTTGTTCTTCGTCTGTGAAAAAATTTTGTAACTTTTTTTTTTGGTATTAAAATTATGATACGTTTTGTTGGCTTTCTTCTTGTTTTCTGGGGGTTTTGGTAATGAGTTCAATGAGAGTTTGTTCTTCACATGGTTTTTTCTTCTTTTTTTTTAATTTCTTTACTACGAAAACTTTTGTCCTGTAAGAAGAAAATGTAAATGATTAGTGTTGATAGTGATTGTTGATATATAAAATTTAATTTAAATAAGAAAGTGAGAAAAGCATCGTGAATAAAACAAGCCGACAAACGTTAGCTTTTCCACTCTAGACTAATGACTGTGAATTGTATAAGTACAAACTGTGTAAGTCTCCCCTCTTCATTGTTATGAGATTCACAAGCACGTGATTCTATTGTGGGACCCACTTTAATTAAATTGTTGTGTGGCATTTGCAGTTTATTTGTGAAGTGTCGTGCCATCGGCCTATCACAAGTCCTTATTATTACTGTTTTTTTTTTTAAATGAAATATAAATAAGCAAAATAGGAGAGGAATTGATAACGAGAATGAACTTTTAAATGTACAGGGAAACTCTGCGGTGAAGATGGTAATTTTACACTATTATAAGGGCATTTTGTTTTAATTATTAGATTTTTTTTTACACTTTAATTTGTAATTAAAAGTAGTTTTATGTCAAAAATAGTTACAGATCAAACTATTAAAAATTAATCCAATAACTAAAACAACATATTATAACAATAATGTAAAATTATATTTTTATTGAAAACGTCACTAGAAGCGAAAACAGATTATCGAAATAATACAAAGAATATTATTTGTAAAGTTGCTCCATTTATTTATGGCAAGAAGGAAAGTTTAGCAGTATAAACAATAAATTCAGGTAGCTGGTATTGTAGATTATTTTTGAATTATAAAAACAAAAATTTAACGGAATAAACATGTATTTAAATGCATGCCAAGTATTATTAGAAAAAATAGTTAATAACCATTTTGAGGAGCCATTTTGAGGCATGCTTTTTAGTGACAGGTCTTAATAGATTTGCGTTCTCCGTTTTGAGGAGATCGAAATCATATATTTATATGCTCAAAATGGTAATCAAGTGAATAAGAAATTGATGTTCAAAGTATGCCTATTGACCTTTGAATTTTGTTAGAAAGAATCCCACATTAGGTATTAAAGCTTAATATGGTTTTTATATGATTGTACTTTTGTGTTTGGGTAAGATGTTGTACCAAAGAGGCTCTCTTACACTCAGGAGAGAGGCGGTGCTCGGATAATGGCACCATAAATTAGTGCCATAAAACATTTGTAACACCTGAAATTAAACCTACTCATTAGTGGAGGTTAATAGAGATCATAACCTTATGCTGTAACACCCAAATGCATGCCATTATACTAATAAAACTCGAAATTAAATCTCATCAATTTGGTTTGTAACACCCCCATGACCAGCCTATATATAAGGTCATCATCTTCTTCTTTGAATACACACGAATTGCATACAAAGTCATAGAGATTTTTCTTTGTTTTCAAGTTCTATTTAGTTTGGTTGTAATCGGTTTTTGGTGATAGAGGAAGACGCATTTTAAGTTCGCCGGAGATGGTATATGATAGTGCTTAAGAATCTGTTTCAAGTTATTGTATTCTAAGAGACATACGTTTGTCAAATCCTTGTGTACAACTAGAATGGACGAATCTATTTTAAGAAAAACATGAGTTACACGTGCCTCGATTGGTTTTTCGTCTATTTTTTGTTTTGATTCAATTGAAGGTTTTGTTATACTTTTTTTTCTAATTTGTAAGATTTTCAATTCCAACTTGCTTTATCTATATTACATGCAATATTTGCTATCAGGTATGCCTTTTACCTAGCAGCTTTCCCACGCGAGAATCACATGCTTGTGCTATCTAAGATGTTGGACACCACTAAACACTAATGCCTTGGAGTCTAATTCTGTTCTATTTTCTGTCCTCTTAGGTATCTTTTCATTATTTTCTTAGAGTCACGTGCAAGACTGCAGCTTGATATGTGGCAGACTGATCTATCAACTAATGACGTGTCTTGCTTCTATTGGTGTTTATAATTGTTATATTCATTAAAAACTCTGTTATTAAAAAAGAGGTTGAGAGAACCGTGCTATTAGTTTTCTGGGTTTGGGCTTTGTACTGGATGATGGAAAAATAGCCGCTTGTTTCTTGTGAAAAGTCCTTGTACTCGTGAGCTGTGAGAAAAACTCTGTACGATCAATTAATCCTAACCAAGTAAAAACTTGCGGGTTCTTCTTTTTCGATCCATATGTCGATTTGTCTTCAAGATTGTTTGCTGAAATCCTCCCATATATATATTTGGTTTTGCTGAACCATTCCTGATATGTAGGAGTGTACATGATTTGGAGTGATTTGGCTATGTTTTTTTTTACACCTTTGAGAGGAAGTTATTGATTCTATTATCAGTTGACTTGACATGTATCAAGCTTTTGAGCAATTTTAGCACCAAAATAAAAATGATCTTTTGGGTGTAAATTGCATAAAGATTTTGTTCGAAGAATGTTGGGGATTTTCCGCTAGACCAATAATTGTAACGTCTTTGTGTGGGGTTAACAGTATTGAATAAATAAAAATAAACTTAAATTCAGTATTATTTAAATCAATTAAACAATGCCCACGGGTCTTTAAACAAAATAAAAATAAAAATAAAAATAAACGTTTAAAATACAAACCATAGCTTTTAGTGTAACACCAAATATTTAAAATACAGTCATCATCACCGTAGTACAATTTTCAAATAACTTAACACAGCTATTATAAAAATAATACAAATCTTACATGTTTTATATGAGTTACAAATAAACAAGATCTTCTAACACGAAAACAACAGTATTGTTGCCTATTTCTCATCAGATAAGTTGCATTGAGTTCCACATGAGAGATGTAAATATGATAGGGATGAGCATCAACATGCCTAGTAGGGAAAAACCATTACTCATCTTAAGGTTTTATTCATTACCATATTAAAACTGTATAGTTAGTTAATTTACATTATATTTCAGATTATGAGGTTTATTATGATCATATTCCGTGGATACTATAGATAATCATTACCAAGTTTTACACTTATACATATATATACAAATATTACAATTCATCATTATTCTTAGATATCCACAATAAATAAAGTATTACTCAACTCATCGAAACTCAAATGGGCGTATTTGGCCACCCTCCAAACATTCTGAAAGTGTTCCTGTGAGGGGACATTAAGTCCCGAGTCCTTACCTAGTTGATTCCTGTACAGTGTGTTCTGGGACTTTCGACCCAAGGAAGCGTCATCACTTCCCCCTATTTTACCTTTTAGGGTATTTGTGCCCAATGATGAAACCATTGCCCTCTTCACGTCTTATCATTTCTCTATAATCAACCTTTGTTTATAAAGTTAGTTTTCCTAACCATGCTTTTCAATTTACAACATGTATCAAATCATTATGTTCCTCGCTGTATAATACAGAACGAGTTCCACATCATCAGGTTATAGTTATAACCATATATATTCAACAATATCATATACATATCTTGTAACATAAAATAACCAAATTTTAATTTACCAAAACCCTATAAAAGATGAGTAATAAAATCCCTACCTTCTAAGCTCATCAACAATCTTTTAATCTCGGAATTAATTAACGTTAGCTCCACACATCCTTGATCCTAAGACGTGCATAAGGACAATTAAAACTAAAGCACAACATATAACCACATCTATAAATAAATTATATGTAAATCTATCTCACTAATGTGCCATTAAGGTTTTATGTAATTTTTTTTTAAATACCAAAGTAAACAATTTTTATCTTAAACACAATATAAAATACATACAAGTAATCTATATATTTTAGTCTCTAATAAGATTCATAAATCACTTAGGATAGTGCTGGAATGGTTGCAAAACATTAAGAGATTAGAAGGTGAGCAAAGTTGGGTTCTTGGTTCAAGTTAGCAGTTGGTATACCATGGCAAACTGGCTGTATACTTTTGCAAAAGTCGGGTTCACTATCTACAATTAGCACATGGGTTAACAGGTGGTTTACTTAAGGTAGATGGGTGGTATATTGCCACTGGCAGGTTTACTAGTTTCCAATCTGAAAATTAAAAAATTCATAGAAAATAAAATACAACTTCGATTTAGGCTCATGATAGTTCGTTGAAAAGCTTAGGATGTCTACTTTTAAAATATGCAAACCAATTTACAAAATCCTTTTTCATCTAATCCCATAATTTCAAGAAAGAGCCACTGCACATAGATATATTACAAGGTTTATGGATTGTTAAGTTTTTCTTTAACCCAAAGCATATTATTTTTTTTCAAAATCTCAAAACCATTCCAAATATGCAGCATGCATTATATAATCACAATAAATATATTCTCATGAATTTTATATGAAAATCATCATCAAACGATATCTTTAGCCTTTCTTGCAAATATAGAGGGAAACATGTTTAAGTTTGCTCTTCAAGCTTAAAATCTTAAAACATCAATCTTAAAGTTATGGAAACCGGTTTTAAACATTCCTAACATGTTTATAATATTGTTATCAAACCAAAATAAAGATTGGTTGTCGGTTTCAACTCAAGACTAAAGTTTTTGTTCATAAATGCTCAATTATGCATGTTAACATAACTAGAAATTTGCATGAATTTGGAACACGAAAATTATGGATTAAACATGGAGAAAACACATACTAAAAACCAAGTTTGAATTAAAGAAAACCTATCTTAAAACTCCTTTGAAAAGCACCAAAGTTCGGATTAAAATAAAGCTTGAATTGACTCTAAAATGGCTTTAAACATGGCTGGGAATTATAGCTGCCTTGGTTGCAAAGAGAGCTTTATGCTCTGTGTCTTTAGTTAGAAATTGAAGTGAGAAAGGAAAAGAATGAGAAACTAGAGAAGAAGGTGGTGATGGCTGAATAAAAAGATATCAAAATAATTGAGAAGAAGGGGAAGCTTATGGGGAAAGTTGTAAGAAGAAACAAAAGAAGCATTAAAAGAAAATATCATTATGTCTTCTAGTAGTTGGGGTGAATTAATTTCATGTCTCTTAGTAGTTGGGGTGAATTAATTTCATGTCTCCTTTGGAGACTTTTAGAAAAATGAGAAGAAAGCTACATAATTGAACATTAATTTAGGGAGACAAGGTTGGTAGAAATGGGTGATAGGTAGGTTTGATTGTCTCCTATGGAGACTTGGTAAGAAAATACTAAAGTGGTATTTTTTTTTAATAATTGAAACAACAAAGACAACTTGGTAATTTTAAATGCTACAAAATTTTAAATTGTCACATTTTATTCGTTAAATTTTACAAAAATCATACATGTTAAGATAATGGGTATTACAATAATAGTACGACACGTATCATTTTATCTAAAGGAATGTTGATATCTAATTCAATGTCTCGACTAAAGGAATATAGTGATCATAGACCAAGCCGGAGAACTCCAAACACTTAGGGTATTCCCTCGAATAAGACTTCGAGGTGACCATGTTATTCTGAAAATTCAAGCAAGTCATGAGAGACGGGGCACGTGTTTGTGTTAGGGGGACTATTCTTGATGCAACATGTGGCCCATTGCATGCAAAATCGTTGGAAAAACATGAGATAACAAATCCCAAGAAAAGACAAAAGAGAAGAATAAAAAAATTCTTCCTCAGCCTTTTCAAAGAGAGAAAAGAATATAAGGCACAATATTTTTTAAAAAAAGATAATGATGTATCAAAGATCAGATGATTGATGAAACAATCATTAGATCTTAGAAAACCTAACTATAAATAAATCATTTAAAAAGGAAAAAAAGGGAGGGCCTAGCTCATTCATTACTACTACAAAATTTGTTTCTCCTCTCGTTACTCTATTCTAAATATCTTCAGTACTATTTGACTAAGCTTTAAAGTGTCTTTACAGATCAGTCGACAGCGATTTTAGGAACGACAAAGCTTAAATCATTCTACTGGAGATCATCGGAACAAATCTGGGGATGATGTTTGGAAATCTGAACAAACAAAGAAGCAATCTGTGAATATAACGGGCTTATAAGGAAGATATTAAGATGTCCGTAACTTTTTGTCAACATGTAGTTTTACTTTACACCTCTGGTAAAAATCCGAGCTTTCTTTTTCATTGTGACACACGTTTTGAAGCCGAAATATGGGAGGTAAGACCATCTGCAAGACAACGCAAAGCCCGTATCATATTTAGCATAAAAATGACAATTTTGAAATGATTAAATGAAAAATTGAATGCATCAACTGATAATAATCCAATATCAAAATTTGTTATTTGTTATACTTGACACCAAATTTGACCCTAAGTACAGTACATACATGTAAAATTTAACACCAAAAGCAGCATTGTCATTTGAGTGTGGTTTTTATACTCAAATGCTAAAATCCGATATTGATACAGTAATTTGATACTGCATTGGAGTAATTTGACATTGCATTGGAGACGCTTTAATAAAGTTTTCAAACAATGTGCTATATGAAAGCTATAAATTCGATTCTAACATGCTAAAAATCATATGCATATCAAAATTATATAACGGAAGCGTGTAAAACAATATGTACTTCCGGCCATTGCACTGTGCAGACGAAGACACCAAAATTCTGTGAATGTAGTTTGAGTCTTCTAACACCCAGACACTTTAATTGATAGTGTATGAACTGAAAAAAGAGAGAGAGGTGATAGGGACCAAAACAATGTGAAATTTAAAAAAAAACTTTATGTATTTCACTCTTTTTCTCTCTGCAATACATCTCCTCCCATCAAGGACATATGTATACAGGTAAAAGAAAAATGAGTTACCAGAATGATTAGTTGGGGTTTAATGAAAAATAAATATAAGACCATAATGTTGCAATAGTTCAAATTCTCACAATGAATTCCATTTACACACAACAATTGAAGAATAATAACAGAAAAAAACGTTCACTATATTCCTTTATTGTTTCCTACTAAGGAAGAGAAGTTCCTGATGCTAATACTATGAGCAGGTTCTTGAGAAATGTCAGTTGAGAGAGGCCATTCAAGAGAAAGAAAAAGGACTAGATTCCCTAGGTAAGAAGCCAACAATTCCATCAATATTATAGCCTTTTTTTTCCTTTCATTTCTTTTATGAGAGGTCCACAAGAACAGAAAAGTACTGAAAAATCTTAAACACGAGTGGTAGAGGAGGGAACAAATTGGAGCATGGGACAAAGACAATTATTCTGCCTTGGACGCGCTTTGTTGAAGAGAAGCCGAATACTGGTTCTCGATGAAGCCACTGCGTCGATGGACAACACGACCGATGCCATTCTGCAGAGAACCATAAGAAGAGAATTTGCAAACTGCACTGTCATTACTGCGGCGCATAGAATCCCAACTGTTATGGACTGCACCAAAGTGCTTGCCTTAGTGATGGTTAGTAAAGTTCCATATCAGAAGTTCTTGCAAACAATCATTTGATTCACTTTCATTTCCCTCTGCTCACTAAAATAGGAATGTGATTATAATCCTTAAATGGGAAATTATACATTTGACTCAAGTTCGCTTTTCTGGTTGTAGTCCATTGCAAATTGTAATGGTTTATGGTGTTAAGCTCTTGTGAACAATCTTTTCCCTTCTTTTTTAAATTATTCTTGGCTAACAAGTTACGTGCTTAAGCTTGTGAATTTGATAGGGAAATTGGTGGAGTATGATGCGCCAAGCAAGCTGATGAACAATGAGGGGTCGCTTTTTCGGCAGCTGGTGAAGGAGTACGGGTCTCGAGCTGTAAAATGCTGGTTCTAATTCAGAGGACTGGCGGTGATTAAGGGAGGGTTCTTCTATTCATTTGGTTTGCCATGTTCAACTGTCACAATGAAATTAACTCGTTTATTAAGGCTTTTTCGGTTAGTTTTTCGATGTCGAAAGTGAAGATTTCCATGGTGACGAACATTTGAAATCACAGTTGTAAAGATGAAAAATAATCAGAATTACCACATAGCAATATATGACTGTGACTCTTCGATTGTGATATATAGCAATGCTCTTGCGGTGAAACTAGCAATCAGACCTTATTATTCTTATATATTTTTTGTTTTCGGTTGTGTGTTTACATATATATATATATATATATGTATGTATATATACAAGAAAGCTTTAGCATATATTGATATCTACATTCGATTACATGTTTCTTAGCCGGAAAAGCAATTTCATGAAAGAGCGTAAAACAGTCCACCATTGTTGAATTTTGTCTTTAAGACTTGGAGTTATCGACGGGATAGTTAGACTGTTGAAAATTTATTGTGATAATGCTGCATCAGATTTCTTTGTCAAGTATTATAAATATTCAAACGGTGCAAATTGTATAGATATTAAGTACTTAGTCATTAAAGTAAAGTGTCAATTGAACAAATTAACACTAATCTTATACTCTAGATCTTTTTGTCAAAGGATTATTACCCAAAATATTTATTGAGCGTATTGGAAATATGTGTTATTGGACATCATTATTGTTAATGTAATATGTATTATTTTATCATTGATAGGATACTTTAAACTCACTTATTATGTTCCTGATATATCATGCTTTTCTACATAGAATGATATGTATTAATGTTTAATAGGATAATTTTACCAAATACATTAAAGTAGACTATTATCATATCTCTTAATTATGAATCATGTTAAATGGATGTCTAATGTTGTAGTACATCAAAGGGACCAATTAGTAATGTACAACGGCTATGACTTGCTTTAGATATTCTATATAATTATGATATAATGTAGTAGCCAATTTTAAGAAGGATTAACAAAATATTATTGTGCACATTATAGCCTTATTAAACTGATAAAGGAGTATCATATGAGCCAAACGGGAGAACGTTAGAATTATAGTTCACATAATTAGTTTAAGGGCTCATTACAATTATCTTATTTATCATTTATATATATATAGTTTAATAATTATATGAATGTTAATTTTCTGTTGGCTAGGGGTTGTAACTTTGATTAAGAGACATGTTTGCATCTATAAAAGAATGTGTGTTAACACCTATTAAAGGTCTATACAATAAAAGTTTAGTCATATCTCCATCCAATTAGTTGTATTCCTTATCTCTATAAAAAAATACATTAAAAAAACTAAGAGACTAGATAGAGAAACTAAATTCTTCTCTTTTGACCAATTTTTTACATTAGTGGTTCATTGTAAACTAAACTCATGAATTAAGATAGGCTCTAAATTTTCTTATGTGAATATTATTGAGTTGTAAAATTGCTGAATATATTTATTCTTTTATCTTTTTGAGTTTTATCAGACCCCTTATTAATAAACCCATGAGTGCCAAACAAATGCTAAAATCTTCCCAAAAAAAAAAAAAATAATCACCACATCAGCATTATAAAAAATAAAAAAGAAAAGGAAAAGAAAAGTAAATTATAGGGAGCACTATCTTAAAACGAACCCCTTTTGGAGGGCATTCACCTAAATTTCTCCATTATTTAGGAAAGTCAGAGCCGGCAAGCCCATCAAAAAAAAAAAAAAAAAAAAAAAAAAAAAAACGTAAATCAAAGCCAAAAAAAAAAAAATTCTCACACAACTCGGCTGATTCTCTGGACTGTTCTTCTCCCTGTTTCTCTGTGCAAAAAACACATATACATTAGCAGAGAAAGACAAAGCCGAAAAAGGGTTCTATTTTCTCTCTCTGAAAAAAAAGGAAGAACAAAAAAATGGCGCTTTCGCGGCTTCGACAGCCCGTAATCTCTGGGGCTCCTTCTCTGTTAAGAGCTCGCCTCCTCTCATCATCCTTCTCTAGATCCTTCTCTCGGTACTATTCCCACTTCATTTCTCGCTCTTTTATTTATTTATTTTTTATGAATTTAGTCCAGAAGATTCCTTAACTTTGTTGAATTTTGTGAAGTGGAATTCGTTTATTATTTGATTGTTCTGATTTGGGTTGTGGCCTAATCTTGGAATTTAATTTATTTTATTTTATTTTTGGATTTGATCGAGCTTGTTTTGGAATGATGACTATTTTGTAATTTGGGGTGTTGGGGTTTTGTTGGATTTGGAGTGGGCTAATATTTTTCAAACTTTTGAGTAGCACTTATTAATGTGTGTTTGCCTTCATGACTTAGAGACGAGTAACGGGTTTTGTTCATTTGATTGATTTGAGGCGGTATTTCTCAACTGTCTCCACTTTTTTACATTCTCAAGAAAATGATAATAATAACAATAATAATAATAACAGTAAAAGAAAAATAGATGAACCAGGTTGGGGAGAATTTTATGTATTGTATCCCAAAATGCAGTCTTTTATACTGCTCCTATATCCTATCCTAGTTAAGACCTAGCATTTACCTCATTATGCCAAGCCTGGCTTTGTTGAAGGCTTATAGTTTTTAAATATTATTTTGTTGGTTTCTGCGTCAATCACTTTTTCGAAAACGGCGTTTAGTATGTCTATAATTGAACTTGGGATTGTTAAATTAACGCTTGACTGGATCAATACCTTCATCGTATAGAACTGCATGGCCAAGTTAAGAACTTATGACCATTTTTAAATTTCTGATATGGCAGTTTTAGTGCATCAAATGGTGTTGTGCATGATCAGGACACTGCGTTAAGGTTTGTATTTATCAGTTTCCATTTTTCCATTTGTTGCAAACTTAAATTTGATTATTTTATATGCTTCCAGTGCCTGATATTTCACTGTGGGAAGACTTCTCGGAACTTTCAAAATAAGTAGGGATTAAATCTTTACCGATTAGTTTTTCTTATTATAGTGTAAAAATTTAGTTCTGTCACTATATAGAGCAATTTGATTTGGATGAGACAGATTAGCATTGAAACTTGAACCAAAACCACCTTATCCTCATAACCAACTTAACCTCAGCACCAACTGGATACATTTGATTGTTATAAAAGCCCTCAATCGTGTTTTCAGCTAGTAATATGATGTTAAACAACATTTTGGTTTAAATAAATCTCATCTTCATCGTAGTTTTATGTTTTCCTATTTGTATTTATACACATCTAAGCTCTAGCGCATACATATTCACGCACAGCAACAAAACTTCCTGCTATTAGATTTCAGTTTTAACTAAATACTGCTTACATTTGTATATTTCTTTATTTTTCTTACCTTTTGGGAGTTACTAATTATTAGATTGAGCAGGCCCACATTTTTGCCCATTCTTGGCCGAGTTGGGAATAAATCTTTGAATTACAAGGTTAGAAGTGTACATTAAGTTTACAGATTTAGAACTATTTATCACAAGGTTCTTCTCTGACCCATGAACATTTTCAGCCATGGACTGGTGTCAACCACTTCTCAACTTCAGGTATGGCTTATTCGTACATTAAATGATAACATCTTCTTCAACTAAATTTTGACCGAGAAAACAATAATATCAAAAAAGAAAGTATAATCTTTCAAACCACAAAGATAATGGCCACTTATACTGTATAAGCACCGAGGAAAATTGCATCTCAATTATTTTTCTTTCACCATTTAGTGATATTGTCTTCTTTGATTCAACTGTCGCAAACACTTAGTTATGCTTTGTATGCATTATTTTGTTCTAAATGTCACTAGAAAGTTACTTGCTTATACAGATCCTCCACATCAAGTCCTTGGGATGCCAGCTTTGTCTCCTACAATGGTAAGTTGGTGGTTACAGACGTTACATTAAAATCCTTCAGTTTTCTTCTTCTTCATCTTCTTCTTTTTGTTCCAATAAGTGTAGTTGCCTACTTGTTGCTGTCATGCAGAGTCAAGGTAACATTGCAAAGTGGAGGAAGAAAGAAGGGGATAAGGTTAGCTTGGTTCATTAGATTTTACGTGCTCTTGAGGTTTGTCTGTGTTGTATGTATGGATGTCATACCCTTGGATCCCAGCTATAAATTGTAATGTTGTCATACAAATAAATTTTCTGTTTCAGGGAAAAACATGAGGGTTGTTAATAAATAGATGTAGAAATATGCAAGCTTCTTTGGATAGAACAGTGACTGCTATATCTATCTGATCGGGTAATTTTGATTTTCCTGATTATTGGCTTTGATGTAACAGATTGAAGTGGGCGATGTACTTTGCGAAATTGAAACTGACAAAGCTACTCTTGAGTTTGAAAGTCTTGAAGAAGGGTAATGGACATTTAATAGCATGCATGACAATTGACACACATTTACTGTTGGATCTTAGATTATCCAGTACAGGCCTTGCCACAGATCTGCTATGTTTGCCGGGAAAAAGAAGCTTTCTTTTTTTTTTTTTTTTCAACATCATTTTACT
Organism: Artocarpus hirsutus; assembly: GCA_946598075.1. Classification (NCBI taxonomy): domain Eukaryota; kingdom Viridiplantae; phylum Streptophyta; class Magnoliopsida; order Rosales; family Moraceae; genus Artocarpus; species Artocarpus hirsutus. Next base: position 39,944 of record CAMOHE010046265.1, on the reverse strand, counting down.
TTTTGCTCATTTGGTTCGTAGTTTTGCACAGAAAGTTTAAATATAAATTCAAATTTTTGTGAGTGACAACATTATAGCAAAAAGGTTTGAATTGAAGTTGAACTTATAAAACTTAGTTTTCCCTACATGTTAAATTCTCAAAACAGATGAATCAGTCAAAATCCTTTCTGAACTAATTTTTGGAGTCATAATTGGATAAATTGTCAGGTTTCTGGCTAAGATACTGGTACCTGAAGGTTCAAAGGACGTGCCTGTGGGACAACCTATTGCAATAATGGTAATGCGTGACAAACCTTCAAGCACTGATTGTTTTTGCACTCCCAATTTATGAATTTATTATCAATTCTTGTTATTGGTGTAGAAGTTACTAATCACCACTCAAGCATCTTTTTTGCAAACACTGACTTATATGCATTTACAAGGTTGAAGATGAAGATGATATCCAAAATGTGCCTGCTTCCGCAGCAGCAGGAGGATTGGAGGTTAAAGGCGACACATCAACATCAAACAAGGATGCCAAAAATGAGGACAGGGTACCAGAAACAAGTTCTGTAAATATAAACACAGCTGATCTTCCTCCGCATATTCTTGTTGAAATGCCAGCATTGTCCCCAACGATGGTAACAATCAAACTTTCTGCTTTTTTCATATCGATTTTTCTTTTTCTCTAATAGAAGCTCAAGGCTCTTGTTTTCTTTACAGAACCAGGGGAACATTGCTAAATGGAGAAAGAAAGAAGGAGACAAGGTTAGTTATGCTTAATCTGATGTTTTGTATTTACCACGACACTAACTTTTACATCTGGACAAGTCCACTGTATACATCGATTTGACCTTTTTTTTTTTCTTTCTTTTTTTTAATGTACTTAATTCAATAGATTGAAGTGGGTGATGTGATATGCGAGATAGAGACTGATAAGGCCACCCTTGAATTTGAAAGTCTTGAAGAAGGGTAACACTGTTTCCTATTGCTGATTGCTAAGTTCCTTTGTTGAGCAGCATATTAACTTCAGCTTATATTAGTTATGCTAGCATATTTACCAGAGTTTTCCATTCGTGTATAGTGTATCTTACCATCCATGAAGTTTTTTTGCTTCATTTTGAAGAAACGGGGGCCATGGTCCTACGAAGAATGTGTCTTCTTGACATATTTCCAATGTCTTTAAGACAGAAATTGTTGTGCTAGATGTGATTAATTAGTACTAAGTTGTCATGTAGGCATCTACTGTTAATAGAGGAGACTAGGAAATGCAAATCTTTTTGTCTGTGGACCATATAAGATGTTGGAGTCTAATCCTAGCAACTGATTTCTTAAAATCGTTTCAGGAGAATATTGTATCCAAGAATTTATTCATTGTCAGTGGAACATATCAAGAGGATTAAGATCTTTTTTTTTGCATGCAATGTTCATTAGGTACTTGGCTAAGATTTTAGCCCCTGAAGGTTCAAAAGACGTGCTGGTGGGCCAACCAATTGCAGTAACAGTAAGTGATTAATTATTCTATTACTGGCTGAAGCAATCATAAAATCGCAGTAGAGCAATATAGTCGCTGTCACCTTCATTCCTTGTAAAATGGCTAATCTGTGCAAATTTATCCTTCCCCTTCTCCTTGACAATTGCAAGGTTGAGGATCCAACTGATCTGGAAACGGTGAAAAATGCGGTAACCAGTGGCTCAGCAGTGAAGGAGGGAAAGCCAACTGAACCTGCTGTCAAAAAGGAAACCGGAGCCCAGAAAGCCCCTGTAAAAAGGATCAGTCCATCGGCAAAGATACTCATTACAGAACATGGATTGGACACTTCATCATTAAAGGCATCAGGTCCTCATGGTACCTTATTAAAAGGGGATGTTTTAGCTGCAATCAGTGCTGGAATAGGATCTTCGAAAGTTTCTTTGTCTAAAGAAAAGACAATGCCATCTCCTCAAGTCCAACGGGATACCGCTCCAGCATCATCACCAGGAACAAAATCCCACCCGAAAAAGGAAGACAGTTTTGAAGATTTTCCAAATAGTCAAATAAGGAAGGTAGGTTTAATCTCATCCAACAGGTGGTTTGTATATGCCTGCATTTTGATTAACAGCATTTATTGTTCACCTTTGATGACAATCAAAAGTTTATTTTTTATTTTATTTTATTTTTGTGTATAATTTTATAAAACATAATTACTCTTACTATAAGAAAGATATATGAGATTAATTGTTTGTTTCAAACCGGAGGGTCTATAACTCGTTATAAGATCGTAATTTGTTTTGCAGGTGATTGCTAAAAGGCTGTTAGAATCGAAACAAAATACACCGCACTTGTATTTATCATCCGGTAATGATCCTCTATGCTCTATTATACGTCTGCTGATGTAAACTAATCCGCGTATAACACTTTTCTTATTCTTTGTGTATCAGAGGTTGTACTGGATCCTCTTCTTTCACTTAGAAAGGATCTTAAAGGTATAAAACATAATTCTCATTGTTACTTTTTTTCCCCTCTTGTCATACTTCAAACCTGGTGGATCATTCTCATCGTTTCCATAATTGCAGAGCAGCATAATGTTAAAGTTTCAGTGAATGACATTGTGATTAAAGCGGTGGCTGTTGCGTTGAGAAACGTACCAGAAGCTAATGGTAATAACTTATCACATATGTAATGTTTCCAAAGAATTACTTGATGAGCTGCCTCTTTAGGGTGATATATCTATTTCGTTTGTTTGGGCTGTGCTTATACAATGAGCTTTACATAGAAGTAGATCTCATTTCTAGGGGTGAGGGAGGGATGTTGTCTATAACCAATTAAATTACACCATGTGATTTTACAATTTGGTGTTTTGGGGAAGGGGGGGGCATTGATCATCGTGTTGTCTATTATTAATTAGATTACACAATGTGATTTGGGACTTTGGTGATTGTGGTGATTTCTGCTATGTTTTTGCCCTTTTGCTCTTCCTATTATTGGAGCATGCCCAACCTTCCTTCCGTAAATTGTCCATTCAAAACGTATACGCTTTTCGAGTTCCTGGATTGCATTAGCAAAGGGTGTTCCCCTGGAAATTTAATCAACATATGTGTTTGCGCATTAAAAAGACTAGAAGCTTTGCTCTTTCTTAAAAATAAATAAATAAATAATGTTATTTTCACTGTATTAAATTCCAGTCCAATCTCCTAACGTTTGTTCCTTTTTTTTTTTTTTTAATCTTAGTTTGCCGAATTGATGCATTTTTCATCTCTCAATTTCAATTTTGTTTCACGCTCTAAATGGCTTTTCTGACTTGATACATGGTAGCTTACTGGGATGCTGAGAAAGGGGAGGTCATTCCATGTAAATCTGTTGATATTTCAATTGCAGTGGCTACTGAGAAGGTAATACTGGTGCTATTAGTTAATCTTAAGGGTTTATACCATATCCAATCACATTGTGACAAGTATATTGTTCCAGGGTTTGATGACTCCAATAGTAAGAAATGCTGACCAGAAGAGTATCTCAGCCATCTCTTCAGAGGTACTCTACTACCTTGCCTTTCAATTTGTTGTTATAGAATTTTAATTCCCTGTTCTTCCTTCGTTCTGTATCTTCTTTTTCGTACTTGGGGCTAAAAAAAAGTCTGATGCAACATGAGGCATCCATCTCCATGTAATTTGTTCGGTATGTTTTTTGACACCTGCCAAAGAAATTTTGAGCCATTTAAATGATAGGAATTAATTAGATAGTCAAGTTACCCTTGGAGATTCTCTGTTCAATATCTGTTTCATTATGTTAACACTTTTATTGGGAGCGTATATTTATACTTCATCCTTTTTTTCTTTCAAAACTTTCTACCTCAGGTCAAGGAATTAGCTGAGAAGGCTCGGGCAGGGAAGCTTAAACCAGATGAATTCCAAGGAGGAACTTTCAGGTGAATTTTGACAGTTATTCTTAATTTCCTTTTCCTTTTTGCCTCAATCTCCATATTTCTCTTTTGTTTATAGCAATAATTGTAACTCTCTTTAATCTTTATTGCAGCATTTCAAACTTAGGAATGTTTCCAGTGGACAACTTTTGCGCGATTATAAACCCTCCACAGGTTCTTTACCTCACTCCATTTTGTTTACTATAGCGTTTTTCAATCCCTTTTAACCTCTTTAACTAGTTGAACATCGATGAGATATTTGGTGTTACTATCCCCAATCTTGCTTAGTCTTTCGACTTTTTCAGGCTGGTATCCTTGCAGTAGGCAGAGGCAATAAAGTTGTGGAGCCGGTAGTTGGAAGTGATGGTAAGATTTAGATATTTGTCTCTTATTGTATGCTATCAAATATTTGGTTCCTTGAGGATTGCAGGCTATAAAATGTGACTTTTACTCTATTTCTCCCGTAGGAGTCGAAAGGGCCGCAGCTATCACCAAAATGAACCTGACATTGTCTGCCGATCACCGTGTTTTTGATGGCAAAGTTGGAGGTACTCAATGCTACAATCCTTAGTTCAAAACTTCCAAGTTTCAGATATGTTGCATATTTGGATGTTTAGCACTAGTCTTAGTGTCACTAAGATCAATCTCATTCAGTCTTGATTTAGCAGGCCGCGTCATGGACACTATCTTGCCATTGAGGCGTTAAAAAAGTTGACTTGAAAGTATAGGACTCCTTTAAAATAGCAACAATTGTTGGTTAATGATGTGGCCCAACTTTTTGGAGGCAATATAGCTTAAGTTTTTCCTCCTTTAAGACATCAATCTTATGGGGCTAGAATAAATTGATGTTGTGAGTTAGATGAGGTAGACTTGAGAGAGCGGTTGGAGCTGAAGTTGCTATGGAACTGTAGCATGTGAGAGCTTTACACTAAAGCAATTTACTGTAACTGTTGAAAGCTTTGCACTGTTTGTTGGTTGAAACTAACGGTTTCAACAGAGCTACCAATCAAGCCTTTACTTTCATTGTAATGGTTACTGGTTTGATGACCAATAAATGGCAGTACATGTCTTGCTCATCACTTTTGAGAGCAAATATTTAACCACCACCACACAATAATATCAGTTTTCTGTTAAAATTCTTTTGTTTTGCTGTTCGTCTTTTCGGCATTCGGCACTACATACAACTAGCCATAGACAGTTGATTTCTGTTCTTGTTTTTGACGACTTGCTAATGAGGACACTCCAATATTATTTTGCAGGTGCATTCCTCTCGGCTTTACGTTCAAACTTAAGCGACATCCGAAGACTCTTTTTGTAACTAAATTCAAAGGAGTCTCAAATTTAATTTGAACGTTGCCAGAGAGCAACAACGGGAGTTTGCTTCAGAACCCGGCTCAAAATATTCCAGAGGAGTTGCGTTTTTTCTTTTATTTTTTTCCCCTTGAATTTCCATTGCTCGAACATTTGCGTTTGTTGTGCCATGTTTCTTAGTTTCTGTTGGTGCATCAAGTCAAACTCTCTTGATAGCAAATTCATTGAGAAGTCAATTGTTGTTGCAAAATTTTGTACGCTTTGACTGCAAACGTTTTCTCCTTTCAACTAAGGGAGAGAGGATGTACAAAGAGGCCAAGAAATTACCAGTACCTCTTTTAATAAATTTTTTTTCACCGTGAAATTTGCAGCAAATATTTTAAAGTGTCTCCTTTTGTTTTATATTGGATATATCTAATGTTCAAAAAACATGCACTCCTATAACGTGAATTTTATTTACATTACGTCGCGTGATATGGTGTCGTTTCTGTTAGTTCGAGGTCTTATTCATCAAATTAGAACAAAGTCACGCGATGCGGTTTGAAAAGTTTCATGTAATTAGCTAAAAATGCATCACATATTCTTACCAGTAAATGGGTTTTTTTTTTTTTTTAGCCATTGCAATACACGTACGTACTTACACATAAAAGATAAATCATATATATGTATATCTTCTCAAACATATATGGAAAAGAAACACTACTTGCTTCTTTGTCAAGTGGTGATAACTCAATTGGTAAAAATAAGATGGGTTGAAAGAAGATCTTAGAGTTAAATCTTCAGAAAAATGAAAAAATATCAGATTTTTAAAATTTTTTGAAGTAAAGTAAATAGAAGCACGTCCGTCTATTTACTTTGGTTAAAAAAAAAAAAAAGAGAAAAGATTGATTGAGATAAGGCTACGAGGAAAAAGATCGAAATGAAAAAGAAAAAGGAAAAAAGATGAGAAGAAGTGAAAGCAAAAAAGGAAAAGCGTCCACACAAAAAAAGAGAAAAAAAAAGGACGTGATAAGAACATGTGGAACAATATGAAAGAGACACATGGGGCAATAGGAAAATCCATTCTCACTTTTATGGTCCAGTTTGAAAAGGTTTTTTAAAAGCTGCTTTTAATTTTATGAGTCTAAAATTATTTTTAAAAATGTTTAAAAAATCTATCAAAAGTATTTTTGTTCTCTAAAAATGCTTCTTATTAAGCCATAAAATGTGGCTTCTTTCTCAAAAAAACACTTTTTTTTACACTAGAGTGTTAATAACATATTATAAGCTTAAAAATAATATTTTTTTTAAGTTTAAAAACAATTGAAACATTTTCACCTATAAAATCTCCTTTAAAAAATGTGAATACAGCTTTTGTTTTTTAATTTTTATTGACTAAAAATACAAGTAAAAATTGTGTCAAAGGGGCCCTATATGTACTAGTTAGAAGCATGCGCTACGCACGCGTACATTTTGTTTGGTAAAAGAAAGATAGATATAAAGCTTTGAGGAAAAAAAAATAGAAATAACAAAAGAAAAACGAAAAAAAGATAAAAAGAAGTTTAAGCGAAAAAAGCAAAAAGAGTCCATTAAAACAAAAGCAAATGAAATAAAATAAGAAAAACAACAAAATAAAAAATATTTTGGAAGAAAAAAAGTTTCGGGGTGGAAATAAAGAAAAAAATGTTTCAACCACTTAAAATGATAAAAAAAAAGTTTCAAAAAGCCAAAAAAGTTTCGGCTGGAAAAAATGTTTGCAAAAAAAAACTATGAAACTTTTCGGTTTCAAGTGGTCTAAAAGCACTAAAGATATTCTCTCTTTATATTTATGTTAAAAATATATAATCATAAATATACATTTTCTCTCATATATATATATATATATATATATATACACACGTTGAAAAGAAAACACTATTGTCTCTTTGTCAACTGTACTAACTCAATTGAAAAAAATAGGATGGGCTAAGAGATGATCCCAAAGTTAAATCCTGAAGAGAATAAGGAAAAAATCATGTTTTTGAAACTTTTTAAAATAAACTAGATAGAAGCACGTGCATATCCAGTTTGATAAAAAAGAAAAAAAAAATAGATATAAAGTTATGAGGAAAAAGATAGAAATAAAAAAGAAAAAAGTAAAAAGATGGAAAGAAGTAAAAAAAAAAAAAAAAGAGTCCGTTTAAAAAAAAAAGACGATGTGATAAAAGACAAGTGGAGTAAGTCCATTCAAAAAAAAATAAAAAAAGATATGATAAAGACGTCTGGAGTAATATGGAAGAGACATATGGAGCAATGCGAAAAAAAAATTATTCTCACTTTTATAGATGTGTATCACGAAGATATTAAATAAAATATCATTTATTATTTAACTTTTGTAAATATTAAGATTCTAAATTTTCCTTTCCAAACAAATAAAGAATAATATTACAAATGGTTCGGAGGAGAAGCTACATCGATATGGTGCTTTACCACCATACCGTACCATGAACTCCGTTGTAATTGCGCTCCATAAATATATATTACGTACTTGTTTCCTACAATTTCATTTAGTTGCTGCCCTATAGCTGCCACCACATGACACCCGCTGCTGCTACAACAGCCTATTAGCTGCCGTCGCTTTAAAAAAAGGTCTATAGGGGTCGTTGTCAAGGTTGTAAACAATATGAACACACAGTTCGACAATGCTTATTGTTTCAAATAGTTCCATATTGTCAGGGGTGTGGTCAAGAAGGACACACGTTTGATCAATGTCAAAATTGTTGTCTATCAAGTATGCAATCAACAAGGACATGAAGTGCCACATTGCTCGTTCTTTCGATGCGTTCCACGACAACCTCAGCCACCACCACTCCAGACAATTCACCTTGGCTCCTTGATAGTGGAGCATTTCACCATGTCGCCACCAACTTGAGGAATTTCTCCACTCCTACTCCACATGACGGTTCTAACAACATTATGATCGGAGGTAACACGGGTCTTCCTATCACCAATACTAGTTCTATATCCCTCTCTGCTCCCTCAATATCCATTACATTAAACAAGGTTCTTTGTGTTCCTACCATGCAAAAGAATCTTATATCCATCTCTTGATTTTGTCAAACTAACAACACTTCCATTGAATTCTTACCTACTTCTTTTCATGTAAAGGATCTACGTATAGGGGTGATTCTTTTGTAGGGTCAGATTAAGAATGGTGTATACGAGTGGCCAACTTTCTCTTTCAAGTCTACTCTGTTAAACGCTTACTCTAGTGTCAAGACCACTTCATCTGAGTGGCATCATAGATTAGGTCATCCATCTTTTTCAATTCTTAGGCATATTATCTCTAGTTTTAATTTATAGTTATTGAATCCATTGTCCTTAAACTTCAACTGTGAAGATTGTTCATGTAATAAAAGTCACAAGTTACTATATTTAGTTTCCTCTCTTGTCTCCTCTTCTCCTCTACAAATAATTTTTTTTTATGTCTAGACTTCATCTATTCCTTCCGTTGATGACTTTAAATACTATATCATTTTTGTTGATCAGTTCACTATACATATGATTCTACCCACTCAAAAGAAAATCCCATGCGTCTACCGTCTTTATTTGGCATTAAAGCTCTTGTTGAAAACTACTTCAATAAGAAATCGTCACTCTTTATTCCAACAAGAAGGGAATATCAAGCATTATCCTTTTTTTTTCCTTGCATGGTATTTTTCATTTTCTCCACCATATGCTTCACATCATTGAAACTTGTCTATCTTTACTTTCCCATGCATTTATGCAACTATCTTATTGGTCTTATGCCTTTTCTATTGTCGTCTATCTTATCAATCGGATGCCCACTCAAACTCTTCGTCTCTCCTCTCTTTATAACCTCTTGTTTCATTCTCCACCAAATTATTCTAGCATTTGTGTCTTTGGTTGTTTGTGTTAACCATGGCTTCATCCATACACTCCTCATAAACTTGTTCCTCATTCCTCCCCTTGTGTTTTTCTAGGTTACTCCTTTACATAAAATGCCTATTTATATATCTTAGCATTTGGTTCCATTGGTGTCGAGATCGGCTAGCATTGAAGCATCCCACACTTTTTCAATAAATCTTTGGCATATTTATACTAACAGAGAAATATTTCTTCCTGTGTACAATCAAGCTTTAGGCCAAGAAAGTGCTTAAGTTGACTAAGCTCTTTCATTTGGAAGCGCACAGATAAGTTCTCTCTTGTCTAGCGAATCTTTTCTTCATCGTCTCCAGTGATGATCAGATCATCCACGTACACTAGCACCACTGCCAACTTTCCTTCTCTAGCTTTCACAAATAAGCTAGAATCTGCATGTGCCATAACAAATCCACTTTATGGAGGAAACTCAATGATCTTACCATACCATGCCTTAGGCGCTTGATTAAACTGTAAAGTGCCTTTCTCAATTTACACACATGCTTTGGATAAGATCTATTCTCAAATCTCCTCGATTGAATCATGTAGCTCTCAATCCAACTATCCATGTAAAAAGACATTCTTTATATCCATCTACTAGAGTTTCCTATCTTTACTAGCTACAAGTGCAAGGATGACACACACGGTAGTGATTTTTTCTACTAGACTAAACTTCTCATCATAGTCTAGTCCACATTGCTGAGAGAACCTTCAAGCCACAAATCGAGCTTTGTATTTCTCAATTGATCCATCTGGGCAAGTCTTTATCTTGTATACCCATTTACAGGAGATGGGCTTAACATCTTTAGGCTTTGGCACTGGATCCCAAGTTTGATTTTGCTCCAATGTGGTAATTTCTTCTTTCATAGCTTTTACCCATTTAGAGCTATGAGATGCTTCTTCATAAGTCTCTGGCTCTTTAAGACTTCCTTCCTCTACTACGGCTGCATTAACGTATTTGGGATTTGGCCTTCTCACTTTGGTTGACCTTCTAAGCGGTGTTTGTGGACTTGTTGTGCACTCATGACTGGGTTCAACCTCCTCTGTTGATATTTGGTATACAGCGATCTATCAAGGACTTGTCGCTACCATACGATTGTCATCATTCTCATCTTCAAAGTCCTCAAGTGCTTCTGGACTTAGTCTTTCTTCAACAATCTACTCCCCCATTTTTTCTTGAAGTTGATCTTCTATTTTTTTGAAATTCGATAACTCCTTTTTTTGTGGAGACTACCACGAAGATGCTTCATTAAACACCACATTTCACGACGTGTAACATTTTCCACTCGGAGGGTCGCAACACTTCCACCCTTTCCTCTAGCTATTGTATGTCACAAAGATATATCGTATTTCCCTCTTGTTAAATTTGCTACGTAAGTGACTAGATATAAACACGTAGCACACAACCAAAAACTCAAAAGTGGCCAACTATAGGATAGTACCCCACAGTTTTTCAAATGGTGTAGGAAATCTAAGTCTTGGTTGAGGAAGCCTGTTAATGACATGAGTTGCTGTCTTCATACACTCAGCCCACAATCTTCCAGGTACGTTCTTAGCATGAAGCATGCTCTGACATATCTCCACAAAATGTCGATTCTTTCTCTTTACTACTCCATTTTGTTGCGGCGTGTTTGCACATGTGAACTGATGTTGTATTTGGCATTCTCGCAAATATTCTTCAAACTCATCTAAAGTGTACTCTCCACCGTCGTTTGTGCACAAGCACCAGCTCTCTATGCCAATTTCTCCTTCAACTATTTTTTTTAATTCTTTAAATTTTATAAATGTTTCAGATTTTTCTTTAATAAAGAAAATCTACACATATCTTGTGAAGTCATTAACAAATGTGACCATATATCTCATTTCGCTAATTGATGGTTGCTTAACGCGGTCAAAGACATCCGAGTGAACTAGCTCTAATGGTGCCCTTGCTCTGAACTTTGATTCTTCATATGGTAATTGATGCGCCTTACCATATTGGCATCCTGCTCAGACAGTGTCAGTTCTAACTTTAAGTTGAGGAAGACCCTTAAGCATTTACTTCTGTATCATCACTTTCAACTTATAGTAGCCAACGTATACTAATCTTACATGCCACAGATCCATCGTCTTATTCTTTTGAGTCTTGTCTACATAAGTAGACTCTATTGACATTACATAAACAGACTCTAATCTATATCCTTCCATTTTCAGTGTGCCATAGATCTTGATGCCTTGATTCATTTTTACATTATGCATGCTGAACACATCATAGTAGTCTGATGATGTTAATTTGCCACTGATAGCAAGTTTTTCTTCATGCTCGGTACATGATAGGCATTGTCAAGTGGCAATTTATTATGACTATATCAGGGTACAATAGTTGCCTTATCGATATGAGCGATCAGCAACCTTGAATTATTGGATGTTACCACCACACGGTTTCCTTTGTACTCTGTCATATTTTGCATCTTGTCTCGATCACCAATCATTTGATTTGAACACTCAGAGTCGGCGATCCAATCTTTCTCATAGTCAATCCATCAAGCGGCAGTCACTGTGGGTACCACCTCTTCTTCAATAACAAATGACGCTTCGGCATCCCACTCATCATTACTTTGACTCTTCGTCTTAGAAGTCACTGCATTACTTTCTGCAGACTTTTTCTTAGACCAGCAATTTTTAGCCGTGTGGCCTTTCTTGCCACATTTGTAACAATTATTGCCAAACTTCTGTCTTTGTTTGGATTAACTACCTTTGTCGTCTTGCATCTGAGCTCCCCCTGAATGTGAACTCCCTTGATGGCATCCCGATCTGTTATCATTTCTATTTGATCCTTTCCCAATATTCTGTTTGGGTTTTTCTTTGCCCTTACCATTGAAGAGCGCTTCTTTCTCTCTTTTCAATGAGACTCTACCCATCTGCTTTGCCAATACTTCTTGACCAGCAAGCAAGTTTTCAAACTCAACAAGCGACAGTTGAATAGGCCAACCTTGTAATGCAGCAACAAAACCTTTGTACTCTTGTCTCAAACCATGAATGATTATTCTTTTTATTATTGGTTTTTCAATAAGGGCCACAGGATCAAGTTCTAAAATCTCACGGTATAATGACTTTACTTTTATAAAGTATTGATTGATCGTTAGATCTCTTTGTTTTATGAATAACAACTCGTTCTCCAAGAGTTGTAGTCTTGTATCATTCTTATGTGAAAAAAGTGTGACAAAAGTGTCCCATGCTTCTTTCAGATCAACTTGTTCTACACTGTCATAACTGTGGCTCATAGAATCCCAACTGTCACTTACTGCACCAAAGTGCTTTCCATTAGTGATGGTTAGTAAAGTTCCATTTCCCTTTTCTTGGTACTTGGGGGCCACGTTTACATATCATCAAGGAGTGTTTCCCTCTCCTCCCGGTTTATGTGTTTTCTTCCTAAAATAAAATTGCAATTCAAATGTTTGATTTCTTTCATTTCAAGTGTTTCAATTATAAGCCATTACAAGTTGATAAAATTCCCTCAAGTAAATGTTTTGGCATTAGTAATAATTTGCAAGGTTCTACATGCAAAGCTCTTGTGAACAAATCCTTTCCCATTTTCTTTTCTTTTCTTGGCAGTTAAATTGTTTAACTTGTGAATTTGATAGGAAAATTGGAGTATGATGAGCCAAGAAAGCTGATGAAAAATGAAGGGACGCTTTTTGGGCAGCTAGTGAAGGAGTACTGGTCTCGAGCTGTAAATGCTGGTTCGAATTCAGAGAACTGGTAATGTTTAAGAAAGAACCAAACCAAAGAAGAAGGTTGAGATTTTAAGAGGACTACTGGACTAGGATCCACAGGCTGAAATGTCTTTGTAAATGGTAAACGACACGGCCCGTTTGTTTTTATTCTTAAAATTTTTAGAAATGTTTTCGTACGTTTTTTGAGAAAAAAATTGTAAAAACGCTCTTAACATAATTCTCAAAAAATTATCATTTGTCAAAACAAAAACATTTTTTCTTATTTTAAAAATAATATCAAACAGCCTTGCATGTTCTGTTTTGGCTGGCTAATTTATAAACTTCAGGTGCTACCTGCATCTCATTTGCTGTTTTGATCTTTGAAGTTCGTACACATTGTACTACGATTCCGTTTGTGTGTGTGAAAGAATATTTCAACAAATAACTTAAGCGGCAAAAATGTCTTACATACATATAGGGGGTTGTTTTCCATGCGTCAAATTTGCATAAAAAATTGTTTGTTTTGCATTTTTTTTAATTTTTATGTGATTTTGACCAGATCCACGAGTCACAAATAAGGCGAACCATAAAAAACCCAATTTTTGTTTTATTACAAAGTTCGTTGAAACAAAGTCAAGGTTGTTGTTTCTTATAGATCAAATAACCAAAAAAAATAAAAAATAAAAAATAAAGAGGATCAAGTTTGGGCTGGCAAGGCCGAGCGAGTATGAGACTCAAATCTCAATAGCATATGGAGCAAGCAAAGCATAACTCCTTTCAAGAAGAATGTGAAATATATATACCAAAAAGGGGAACAAGAAACAAATATATATATATATATATATACATATATATTTATTTATATTGCCCTTTCATTTTTTCTCCTTCTAACAAGCCCAAGCTTGCCTGTTTATGGTATTTAAGGTTGATGAATGAGCATACATAGATAAGATTAAAAAGAACATATATCGACTTGTGTATGCACACATGAAGCAGAAAGTGAAAGCATTGATCTCTCATTCACCTTTATTTCTTACAATTATCATTGGGTTCTTCATGGTACAACAAATTTATACCAAACCTAAAGAAAAGGTATTTGCTATGATCTTCCAAAAACGACTAAAGAGGAAAATTGAATGTGACCTCTAAAAGTACATAGCTTGACAAAACAAAATCTTTCAGATAAGTGGATGAATCCATCAAGTCCAGCTCTACTTGATTAAAATAAGTGCAGCAGCAAACAGAGGAGAAATAAACTATATCTGAATAGCTATAACCTATGTTATTTGCTACAGAAACAAAAATGGGTCATCAGCATTCTATCCGAACGGCACCACTCTCTGAGGAAATGAACTTTG